>LPNX010656942.1:160785-250253 GCA_001517045.1 Pseudotsuga menziesii
CTTGGCTTACAAATTTTCTAATTAACCGCGGAGTTACCCCCTATGGAGTATGCGCCCCAACACCCCGTGGGGCACATTTTCCTATCAAGTAATGCCCTTTGGTCTGAACAATGCTGGAGCCACCTTCCAGCGTGCCATGACACACTATTTGCATGACCTCATCCACATCATGTTGGTCTATCTTGACAACCTCATTGTGGGGTCACAAGAGCAAGTACAACACATGGACGACTTGTGGCAATCCTTCCTGCGATGTCGCAAGTACAAAATCTGCTTGAACCCATTCAAGTGTGTTTTATGTGTCCCATCGGGCCGTCTCCTAGGGTTCATCATGTCACACAAAGGAATGACCACTGATCCCCTCAAATTCCAAACCACCTTCCCTTTAACATCACCTCTTTAGTGATGTGCAGTTCATCTTGTAATATAGTCTTATCCCTTTTTGTTTTACACATTTTAAAAAAATGAGTCTTATATATTGTTTCCTTCACTGCTCCAGATGGATCCTACCTCGGATTGGTACATTGGATTTGCTGACAGAGCAAGCAGATGGTCTCCAAGCCTCTCATCGGTTGCATGGGTCATCTACTCCCCGTTACATGAGTTGATACATATCGACAGAATATGCATGGGAAGTGCAACCAACAACCAGGCTGAATATGATGGTGTCAATGCTCTTAGTCATCACTCTCCAGTTGGGCATTTGCCATCTCGATGTCTTCTTAGACTCCTAGATGCTTGTCTCCTAGTTGAACAACTACTACCGGGTACGTGATCCCTGCCTCTTTAGAAAATTCCTGTGCACTAAACAGATGGTTAGAACATTTGAATCCATCACATTCACACATGTTCCCAGAAACCTCAATAGTGTAGCAAATCAAATGGCTAATGACATTCTAAATTGGCACATTCATAATCGCATATAGGAAACATACAAACACAACATCATGCATCATCATACAGAAACATGCATACACATGTAGAAATACATCACATAGGCATTTCATTCCACATCATCATAAAAAGACTCACATATAAAACAATAAAAAACACATCCACATGTGTAAAAAATATATATAGATAGATAAGTCGCATGTCCAAAATATTTCCAATACAAAATGAGAAGCCACATATGCTTTCTCAGCTGAATATACATAGTGATGCAAAAAATCCTAAGTGCACCAATGCACTAGGGGCAACCCCACTAGCTGCTAGTCGGACTCAGACTCATCCTCATAATCTGAATCAGTATCATCATCATCTTCTTCCTCAGAAGGCTCATCACCCTCTGTAGGAAGATCCCCTCGCGCCACCCAACGAAAGTAATCACAGGCTACGACCATCCTCCTCATCACAGACGTCCACTCCAGAGGCACACTATGAATGGCGGTGATAAGCTCATTGTCTAAATGCTTCCAACGATCATTAGATATCCCCTCAGCCAGCCACTCCAAGTGTGGAAAAATAGTCTCTCCCGCATGTTGTCTCCTACGAGGGTTCCCCACAGGGACTACCACCTCTACAATAGAAACCACCCACCTCTGATACCCGGGCGGTGGGCAGGGACCAACATCTACATACACAAACAAAGACACCATCAGTCTATACATATAATCATCAACCAACTCAAATACACTATGTATAAATATGAATACAAAAACATCACACATACATACCAGCTGGTCCCCATGCCTGGCCGAGAGCTCGAGGCATCTCAGGGTCCCCACGATAGTCCATACCCACATAAGGGTACTCCTCAATAATCACTGGGAGCTTCCACCACTGCTCAAGCAACTCCTCAATGAAGAAATGGCCCACTCTGTCACCACCCTCTTGTACCATCATCTAGCACAACCTGTGCATCTGCGTCTCCCATGGACCACCATCCCGCACTACCCGATGTGGACGCAGAGTAGGTACTTTATCAGAAAATAAAGCACATAAGAAGGACCCAAAACAAAAGTCTCCCCCATATGCCCTCGCATTGTTCAACTGATGTTGAACAACCAGAAGGTACATGTAGGCCCATCCATAGTCAGTGCCCCCCATTGCATGCTCTACTATCTGAAGCTACCCTCCAGATATCTTGTGACTCCCTGTAGCAGGGATTTCTCCCTTACTACAGGGCAAGAATGGCTACCTTCCATCTATAGGATGGAAGGGTAGGGTTCCTAGTGGTTGTGCAAGAAAAATGAAACAAAAATGAAAGAAAAATAGAAACAAAGAAACCCCTCTGCACACAAGGTTATGGGTTTAGCTCCAATACCTTGCATAGAACTTGTTAGAAAACTTGCAAACAAATAATGGAGACCTACAAGAACATGTTAGGCCATAAACCTACAAGCAAAGATAGAAAAAAATAAAACAAACAATATAAAACAAACATTATACCTTCAATGGGTGGGAATGGGCCACCATGCCCTAGCTTGGAGAAGCACCTCTCTTGAGAATGGGGGAGCTATGGCTCTGTTGCAGCTGCAACTATTTCCCAAATTTCTAAAAAAATGGGACCCTCCTTTTAAGTTGTGTCTTGCTTGGATCTGCTGGGATTGTTTAAAGTTATTAATAGTTTGATTGTTAAATGAATATCTTTTATGCTGTTGGTGCTTTTTGACTTAATTTGTGACTCACGGGGTTTTTTTATTTTCACAATTGGAAATTATGTTAGTTATGACTCGGAACCATAGTCTCCTATGCAGCCGTCGTTGCGGAGGCTAAGTAGACTAACAACCTGATACAATCTCCCACCTGCCGTCGACACACTTTTGTTCACTTTTGGCGTTTTATTTTTTCACCATCGAGGCACCATCCTTTGTACAACCGTTGTTTCGGAGGATTGATAACAAACGTTCCGACGATTTTTACCCGTGCTGATTTCATGACTCTTTTCACTATCGGATTTTTGTTGGAATTTTTGATTGGGGATTAGGCCTCAGCATTTTTGATCACCGATGATTTCATTTTCTAGAAACCCTAGTCTATTTTAATCCCGTCGTTGCGGCTCCAGAGTGGACTAAACATCTGACACCGTTGTTCGTTTTTTGTCGCTTGTGTTCTTTTGATTGCAAACTCTTAGTAGGTGTGTCTCCTTCCATTGCGGCTCTGTAGCAGGCTAATCGCCCTTTATTTGTTGTCCTTTTTCGCCAATGAAGAGTTTATCTCTCTGGTGCTTAGTGCTGGCATTGGGATTTTTCCCACTATTCAGATATGTTTTACACTGTACTATGGAATAGAGGAGGGTGCCCATGGGTATAGGTCGGTGTTAAGGTTGTCTGAGTTGAAGAACGCGTTCCGGGGTTTGGTGTTTCGAAGAGTAGCGGGTACTTGGTCCTGGTGTTTGCTCTTGTCGAAGGGTTTTGTTTTAGTACGAGGAGGCCTGGATTGGGAAGTAGGGTCTGTTTTATTAGATACGTGTTTAAATTTTTGAACCAGGGTTTAAGCACAAACTTGCAGGATTTATTTTTCTTTGGCATTCGTTATTTTTATGCATTAATACTATTTTATAGCTCATGTACAGAACGTTTGATTGATCTATTTTATAATGATTTGAAATGCACATGAAAGGAATTTCGCTGCAAAGAATACATGTTTGAAAGGTAAAGTTGAGGATAGCTGCCTATTAAGAAGAAGTTGAAACATAAAGAAACAGAGATGCTGCTAGGGGAGAAAGGCGGAAGAAAGGTTGAAACCAACGAGACCTAAAAAATACTAACGGATGATAGAGCTAAATCGTTAAGAGCTTAGTTTCAGACCTAAGAAGTTTGTCAATTACCAAGCTGACCTGTTTTCATAAAATCATTTAAATTTGGAATGTAACGTTTAGAGAAATCATGAGCATTCACAAAATGACAAAATTGTGAGAGGAAATGGTTGGGGCAACCCAAAGGTTTTGTTGGTTTTAGTATAAATATAGGAAAGTTAAAGGGAAGAAAGGGCTTTTTCCCAGTGATACTTGTGAAAAACTTGTTGTAAGAGGAACTATTTCATTTTGCAATAATATAATTACAATTTTTCCTGTTGGAGAAAGTTTTGGGGTGGAATGTTCAAATGTTATGAAATGAATGATGTTGAAGGGGAACTATATCGTTTTCAGCTGTGATTCATTAACTATGAGATCATTCTAACTTTTTTGAACCTATGTTCTTGTATGACTGTTCTCTGGTTTATTTTATGATAGTTTCCACTATGAGTGATTAATGTTTTCACAGCCAATGAGCTATCTTGTTGTGCATTATTCTATTCATGTCTATGTGTTTTGATTCAAAGAACAACTACCTGTTATTTTTCTTAATGCATTAACAGTAATACATTACTCATTAAATGATAATCTCACTCCCTAGGGACAAATTAGTTAGTTTTATTTACTACTGTGTGTGGTTTAGAAGTGAGAGAGTCTAAGACGAGAGGTAAGATCCTGTGCATCACATTGTGAATGCTCCTCATATTCTTTATCAACATTCATTTTATATAGGCACTTGCATCTCATACTTAAAGTTAAAAAACACAAAAATATATACGGTGGACCGGGCCGCAACCGGTAAAACCCTTTATTTTTGTTAGTTGACCTACGGTAGCCAGACCGCAAACTGGACGGATTCCCCATACCAAACAGTCATGGGCTATTTGGGAATGTTGACTGGGGATAATCCCTTGCTGTTATTGCCTATGATAATCCAGGCCTCAATAGTTTTTGGTGCTAGAAGGAGTGCCACCAGTGCATGGTTGGATGAGGAAACCCATTTCCTCGAAATTACTCCACCAGTGATATTTTTTAAAGCGGTTTATTTCCTAATCTGAATCCTGAAGAGTGGAAAGAACATTTGTATTCTGTAGACACGCTAGAGCATATGTGAAGAGTATTGGAGGATTACCAACTATCCGTGATTTACCCCAAAGATAATACAAAAAAGACCGTCCCATCTTGCAAGATTCAGTGTTGGTTGGAGATTTGGAAGAATTAGTAGAAGTAGCATTACAAGAAGTTGTTCATCCTTTTAATCAAGTAGGCCCTGATACACCTAACATTTCACCTGTCCATGCTCCTGCTCACTCACCTCCTCACTCTCCACCCAAACTAATGGTAGGAGTAAATGCAAATCAGCCACCTAACCCACCATATTCACCACCTGCTTGGAAAGCTAGATCACTTCTAAACTTAGCACCTCCATTGCATGACTTACCTCAAGATTCCGAGAAGATGCTACCCAAGTTTGATCCAAATGAGAATATTTTAGTAGATGACCATTTGCAAAGTCTCTACTTGGCCATAGAAGGACTAAAAGCTGGAGAACATGAGGATGTAGTCTGTAGACTTTTTCCGCATACTCTTAAAGGAGAAACAACCTCATGGTATTTTGGTTCTCCTACAAACTCAATCCTAGATTGGGATACCTTTGAAAGGATATTCAGGAGCAAATATTCAACCCAAAAAACTCATGTGGCTCTCATGAAAGGACTGTGCACTTTAAAGAAAGAAAGAAAAGAAAAGGTGCATAGTTTTACCCAAATATTTGCAGCTTATCTTAAGAATTTTTCTGAAATTGATAAGCCCTCGGATAAAGTTCTGATTGAGTATTATACTTCATCTCTAGGGCCTGATTTGGCCATGTTTGCCAAAATGAAATCCAAACCTACGCTAGCAGAGACTTATGAAGAAGTGGAGAGAGTAGAGGCTGAAAAGGAAAGCATCAAAGATTATCTTGAGCAGTCAGGAGAGAAAATTGTTGGGAAGAAAGTTTTGTTATTTACTAATCCTAAAGAGGAACAATCACATGATTTCAAAGGAATGGTAAAGATGATGCAGAAGCTTTCTAACAGAATAATAGACTTGGAAAAGGAAAAGGAACCCCAGAAGTTCTATAAGCCTTATTACAAGAAAAAAGAGGATAACAATCAATCCCAACCCCCTCCACATAGTCCTGCATCGATGAACTTAACAGAGGTAGGGATGGATAAATTTTGCACTTTCCACCAACAACCCCATTTTGAAAAAAATTGTCCTCAATGGATAAATTCAATGACATTAGTGATGAACCAGCTGTTGGATTCCAAGTTAACAGAGGCTGACGATGAGGAGGGAAAAGATAACAATAAATCAACAGAAAAACAAGAGGATGATGCCATGGTTTTATGGGACTGTGTATCGTTGTTTGATACCAAAGAGGAAAAGGATCCAAGACATGAATATATCTCGAAAATGAATGTGACAACGAGAAGTCAAGGGTTGATTAAAGAAAATAGTCTTATACTCCCGAAGATTAAGAGACTTCAAAAGAATGTAAAAAAATTTCAGAAAAATACCAGAGCAGATAAAATTCCTGAGTTCACCATTACCAATAAAAATCTGAATCATATCAACATGCCAATTAAGCCCATTGAAGAGAAGATAAATAAAAAAAAGACGAATTTCACAGAACACGGGATGGAGTAAGACATTGTAGAAGATATCAAAAAGGTGAAAGCAAAAATTTCACTATTTGAAATGTGCAATGTGCCACAGCAGAAAGAAAAATTGTTAAAAGCACTAGAAATGCCTGAAGAGAAACTTCCTGTTAATACCCAACCTGAAGAAGAAGAAATTGGGGAAGCAAATGTGGGAGGTAAGTCCAAGTAGAAAACTCTACCTTTTCTCCTCACTTTTGAAATTTTCAATCATAATGTGCACAACTGTCTAATAGACTCAGGGGCATCAGTAAATGTTATGCCACTTTCGGTATGCATGAGGATAGAAGGACAACCCAAACCATCTACCTGGAAGGTTACTCAGCTAGACAGGACCAATGTGAAAGTAGTTGGGGAAATGGAGGATGTTCTCATTCACTTATCTTCAAATGATAAGGTATGTCAATTCATTGATATTGTGGTAGCAGACATACCTGAGGCTTATGGACTTGTTTTGAGTAGAGATTGGTCAGCAAAGCTGAATGGATATTTTGCTTCAGATTGGTCACATCTGTGGTTACCTTATAAAGGAATCCCAAATCAAATTAAAGTTATAAGAGAGCCCCACATGAAACACAATGTCACGCAGTTAGAGGGTAATAATGAACCAGTGAATTCTATTTTGGGAAGCTACTTTATTGAGCTGGAACCAGGAAATTACCAAGCAGAAGAAGCCATCATTATGTCAGACACCCATCCTGATCTCCTTTGGTTTTCGCAAGCTGATGAAATTGATTGTAAAATAGTAGACTTAGCTTTAGATGTAGATTCTGATTTAGATATGGTAAAAATAGATAGTTTTTGGACACTTTTTTTTTATGGATCTAAGACATTGGAAGGATCAGGGGCTGGTTGTGTCCTAATCGATCCAAAGAATAATAAAAACTTCCTTTCTTGTAGATTAGAGTTTGAATGTACCAAAAACATAGCCTAATATGAGGCATTGGTTCAGGGAATGAGGAAAGCAATTGAATTTAAAGTGGAAAATCTTAAAGTATATGGAGATTCTAAAATAATTGTGAAACAGATTCGAAATTAGATACATTGCATTTGACCTCATTTAAAAGCTTACCAAAGTGAAGTATGGGATTTTCTTAAAAGTTTTTGTGCATTTAATATTGTGTCAATTCCTAGACTAAGAAATGTCACAGCTGACTTGTTAGCCACCTCAGCTGCAAGGCTTGTACCCTCTAATAACAGGTGTTTTATTCAATTGCTTTTCAGGCCTTCGGTTCCAGACATGATTACAAATTTATGAGTTTTTGATGATGATCAACAGATCCTTGAATGCTTGACAAATGATGATACTTTCAAAGGGGCAATTATTGATGATGAAGAACATCAGGCTGAGCTAACATTTGGCAACTTCATTCCTAAAGGAGTCAGGACTTTAGAATGAATGTTTGATCTAAATGAAAAATTCAAAAGACCAGCAAATGTGAAGACTCACTACTCATCTTTACAATTCGAACTAATAAATTTAGGAACTGAAATTGAGCCCAAATGTGTGAATTTGGGAAAGTGTTGTTCCCATGGTGAAAGGAAGAAGTTCATCAGTTTGTTCAAACAATACAAAGATGTGTTTTCCTGGACATATGAAGATTTGAAAAACTATGACACCACGATTATTCAACATGTCATCCCCATTAGGACTTGGGTCAAGCCTTATTAGCAGCCCTTAAGGAAAATGCATCCCAAACTTGAGCCTTTAATTTAGAATGAAGTAAAGAAATTACTAGATGCCAAAATCATATTTAAAGTTAGACATTCAGAATGGGTTTCAAATCTGGTACCAGTAAGGAAGAAATCTGGAGAAATTAGACTATGTGTGGATTTCAGAAACTTAAATCACGCTTCAGATAAAGACAATTATCTAGTTCCACCCATGGAACAGATATTGCAAATGGTTTCAGGTTCTGAGTTATTTTCTTTATTAGATGGATTCTCTAGTTACAATCAGGTGTTAGTAGCTGAAGAAGATAGACTCAAAACTACATTCAGAACAAGGTGGGGGACTTTTGCTTACAGAAGGATGCCTTTTGGACTCATAAACGCTGGAGCTACTTTCCAAAGGGATATGGATATATCTTTCTACGGTCTGATTGGATGTAGTGTTGTGCTATACCTCGATGACATCACAATATTTTCAAAGAAAAGAGAAGAACACGCATTTCATTTAAAGCAGATTTTCGAGCGTTGCCGAAAATATGGTATCTCGCTAAACCCCAAGAAGTGTGTATTTGTCGTTACAGAAGGAAAGCTATTGGGTCATGTGGTATCTAAGAAGGGGATCTCCATAGACCTAGAAAGGATCAAAGTTATCAAACATGCCCCTTTACCCCATAATAAGAAAGCTATGCAATCATTCATGGGGACAATACATTTTGTGCAAAGGTTTGTGCCTGAATTTGCTCAAATCGTTAAACCTCTGCAGCAAATGGTGAAGCAAAGTGTACAATTCAAATGGACTGATACAAAAAAGAATGCATTCAGCAAAATAAAAACAGCTATTGCTCACGCACCATCTCTTAAAAGCCCATATTTTGATAAAGATTTTATTTTGTACACTTTCACATCTGATGATTCATTGGTAGCGGTGCTTACTCAAAAGGAAGATGGGGGAGATGAATTCCCCATATCGTTTATGAGCACTGGTATGCAGGGCACCGAATTGAGTTACCCAACTGTAAATAAGCAAGCTTATGTAGTCTTCAAAGTAGTAAAACAATTCCGGCCATACATCCTCAAGAACCGAACAAAGGTAATAGTCCCACACCCAGTGGTGAGGTCTCTTTTAATGTAAAAAGAATTAGGAGAAAGAAGAGGCAATTGGGTAACAACTTTACAAGAGTATGACCTCAAATTCAAGCCATCCTCCATAGTTAGAGGGCAGGGACTGTGCAGACTAATGGTTGAAGGAAATAACAATGAAGAAAGCGATTGGTTAAATGAAGCTGAATTACATATGATGGAAGTATGTCCTCTTTTTATAGCACTAGAGTCGTGGTACCGAGACCTTGTTCATTACTTTCAAGAAGGCGTGTTGCCAGAAAATTGGAATTCCAAGCAGCGAAGAGCATTACACCATAAATCAATTGCTTATCTGATTGTTGATGGAATTTTATTTAGGAAGAATTATGATGGAGTCCTTCTCAGATGTTTAGAAAAGGAAGATGCAAAAAGGGTTATAACTGAGTTACATGATGGGCCTATTGGAGGCCATATCTCTGGAGATATGATAGCCCACAAAATTCTCAGGGCTGGGTACTATTGGCCCACGCTGTTCAAAGATGATCATGCCCATGTGAGAAAGCGTGATATCTGTCAGAGGTGTGGAGGGAGACAAGCTAAAGCATCAGGACCACTGAAGTCAGTTATGATAACAAAACCATTTGAGCAATGGGGAATTGACATCATTGGAGAAATAAAACCAAATTCTTCCTTACAGCACAAATATATTTTAATGGCAATGGACTATTTCACTAGATGGGTCGATCCCATTCCACTACGAAAAGTAAATGAAGATGTTGTCATGGATTTCTTGCAGGATCATATCATGACCAGGTTTGGGGTTCCAATTTCCCTAGTTTTTTATAATTCTACTTAATTTTCTTCCATTAAATTAACTGCATTTGCTCATGAAAAGGGAATTAAGTTGCATTATTCTACCAACTACTACCCACAAGGAAATGGATTAGCAGAATCTACAAACAAGAATTTGATTAGGATTTTGAAAAAGACTATCATAGAAAACCAGAGGAGTTGGCATTCAGCATTACCAAACGCTCTTTGGGATGATAGGGTTGCACCCAAGAATCCCCTAGGTGTGTCACCATATACCCTTGTTTATGGAAAGGAGGCTATACTTCCTCCGAACATTATGCTACCGTCTTCCATAATACCCCAAGAGTCTAGAGGCACAGACAATGAAATCCTGCAACTTAGAATTTATAATATTTTGAAGGCGGAGGAGTCTAGATCCAAGGCCAAAGAACGTTTTAAGCAACAACAAGAAGTAGTGAAAAGGTGGTTTGATAAGCACAAAGCTGGAACAAATGAATTTGAAGTGGGAGGCTTGGTTCTTAAGTGGGATCATTCGCATGATTAAAAGGAGAAGCATACGAAGTTTCAACAGTTATGGGTAGGCCCTTTTCAGATTGCAGCAAAATTTGGCCCCTCAACCTATAAATTGCAAGATATACAGGGGTGGGAAGAGAACTTATCAGTAAATGGTTTAGTTCTCAAACCATATTTTTTCTAATTTTGGTTTTGTTTATTTTTTTGTACATAAATAATTTGATTTCGTTGTTTACTTTGATTCATTTCATTTTTGTTTGTTTTAGTGAAATTTTGTTTGATTTCAATAAAAGAGGAAAACTTTTGGTTGCATGGAAAGCATCAGGGTTCTCAATCAACTGAAATATTTGGTATAAGACTGTGTACTCTTGTTTGAACTGATAGAATTTATTCTAGTAAGTAGTTTTCCTAAATGGCTATGAACTCATTGAAGTCCTGCTTAATCCCTAAAAATAACTCAGGATCAAAAGGTCTGGAATACTATTTCAAGGCTCCATCCATTCCACATCTAAAATGTCCTAGGGGGTGACAGCAAAAGAGCCACGAAAAGGAAGCAAGTTAAACAGTATACTATATATAAATGATCCCATGCCAAGATTTGAAATCCTAAAGGCTGATAAGAGTCAAAACTCTTAAAAAAAGCAATACCTATCAAAGCAAAGTATCGAATCATATGAATACAAATTTTCCAAAAGTTCTTCTTCGTCCGTGAGCTGAAAATTAAATACATCTCTCACACAAAAGGACACTATGGATAGAGGAGCCTGAATAAAATTCAGAAAGAAAGGCATAAGGAGGACTCAAAAGGACAAAAAGTCCCAAAAGCACAAAAAGTGCAAAAATGGCATGGGAATGAGGAACAAATGAATATTTCTGTTTACCATATGTCACAATCCTGTGGTGTCCAGGCTGGAAGCTACCCAAAGGTAGAGTTAAAATGAAACTCATCTACCTGGCCTCAAAAGAGTTATCTTGACATTCAGATTTTGGTTTCCATTTTCCTAAAATTGGACTATCATCAATGTTTAAAGGTACATATATTCACCATTGGGGAAATCTAGACATCTAGAAGAGTTCAACATGTTGGTTCTATTGTTAAAACAGTTTGTTAGTTAAGGAAGAGTTGATTCAGAGGTATGGGTTCACCAAGTAGTCACCAATTGTTGCAGCTACAACTATTTCCCAAATTTCTAAAAATTGGGACCCTCCTTTTAAGTTGTGTCTTGCTTGGATCTGCTGGGATTGTTTAAAATTATTGCAAGTTTGATTGTTGAGTTTGATTGTTAAATGAATATATTTTATGCTATTGGTGTTTTTTGACTTAATTTGTTACTCACGGGGGTTTTTTATTTTCACTATCGAAAATTTTATTAGTTGTGAATCGGAACCGTAGTCTCCTACGCAGCCGCTGTTGTGGAGGCTAAGTAGACTAATGACCCAATACAATCTCCCGCTTGTAAGTAACATGCTTTTGTTTAGTTTCGGAATTTTATTTTGTCACCATCGGGGCACCAGTCCTTTGTACAACCGTCGTTTCAGAGGATTGATAACAAACGTTCCAACGATTTTTACACGCACTGATTTCATGGCTCTTTTCGCTATCGGATTTTTGTTGGACTTTTGATTGGGGATTAGGCCTCAGCGTTTCCGATCGCCGATGGTTTCATTTTCTAGCAACCCTGGTTTATTTTAATCCCATTGTTGCGGCTCTGGAGTGGACTAAACATCTGACGCCGTTGTTCTTTTTTTGGCGCTTGTGTTCTTTTGATTGCAAACTCTCAGTAGGTGTGTCACCTGCCGTTGCGGCTCCGTAGCAGGCTAATCACCCTTTCCTTATTGTCCCTTTTCACCGATGAAGAGCTTATCTGTCTGGTGCTTAGTGTTGGAATTGGGAGTTTTCCCGCTATTTGGATATGTTTTACACTATACTATGGAATAGCGGAGGGTGCTCGTGGGTACAGGTCAGTGTTAAGGTTTTCTGTGTTGAAGAATGCGTTTCGGGGTTTGGTGTTTCGAAGACTACCGGGTACTTGGTCCTATTCTTTGCTCTCATCAGAGGGTTTTGTTTTAGTACAAGGAGGCTTGGATTGGGAAGTATAGTCTATTTTATCGGATACGTGTTTAAAGTTTTGAACCAGGGTTTAAGCACAAAATTGCGGAATTTCTTTTTCCTTGGAATTTGTTATTTTCATGCATTAATATTGTTTTATAGCTCATGTACAGAACGTTTGATTGATCTATTTTATAATGATTTGACATGTGTAGGAAAGGAAGATATCTACAAAGAATATATGTCTGAAAGGTAAAGCTGAGGACAGACGCCTGTTAAGAAGAAGTTGAAACATAAAGAAACAAAGATGTTGCTCAGGGAGAAAGGCAGAAGAAAGGATGAAAACAACGAGACCTAAAAAATGCTAACGGATGATAGAGCTAAATCGTTAAGAGCTTAATTTTAGACCTGAGGAGTTTGTCAGTTACCAAGCTGACCCTTTTTCATAAAATCATTTAAATCTGGAATGTAACATTTAGAGAAATCATGAGCATTCACAAAATGACAAAACCATGAGAGGAAACAGTTGGGGAAACCCAAAGGTTTTGTTGGTTTCAGTATAAATATAGGAAAGTTAAAGGGAAGAAAGGGCGTTTTCCTAGTGAGACTTGTGAAAAACTTGTTGTAAGAGGAACTATTTCATTTTGCAATAATATAATTACAATTTTTCCTATTGAAGAGAGTTTTGGGGTGGAATGTTCAAATGTTATGAAATGAACGATGTTGAAGGGAACTATTTCATTTTCAGCTGTGATTCATTAACTATGAGATCGTTCTAACTTTTTTGAACCTATGTTCTTGTATGAATGTTCTCTGGTTTATTTTATGATAATTTCCACTATGAGTAATAAATGTTTTCACAGCCAATGAGCTATCTTGTTGTACATCTTTCTATTCGTGTTTATGTGTTTTGATTCAAAGAACAGCTACCTGTGATTTTTATTAATGCATGAACAGTAATACATTACTCATTAAATGATACTCTCACTCCCTAGGGACAACTTAGTTAGTTTTATTTACTACTATGTGTGGTTTAGATGCGAGGGAGTCTAAGACGAGAGGTAAGAACTTGCACATCACATTGTGACCGCTCGTCGTATTCTTTATCAATCTACATTTTAGATAGGCACTTTCATCTCATACTTAAAGTTAAAAAACACAAAAATATATACGGTGGACCGGGCCGTAACCGGTGTTAGCACTCAGAATATACCCAGGTTGTAACGGTAAATCCCAAAGGTAACAACATAACAACTTTAGAAAGAAACTGGTTTTTCTTCTAGAGAGGGATCTCTCAATACAGATTTAACAAGACCAGATATAAACCAACACTCAATATTTGTATAGATGGTTGAAACAACACATAACCATTGGGAAATGGAGTCACATACATACAAAGATATCACAAAGACATATACATGAGATTTATAAAAGGCAAGATAACCATTTCATCACAGTCATTCATTTAGTTCAGATGGAACAGAAGAGATAATGAACAGCCCATTAATACAGAGCATCAAAGATGAGTTCTGCATTAACTTTAGTAGAAGAATGTATAAAATATCTGAAACAATGATCAGAGCATAAACATAATGAATTCTAATCATTCAACACTGTGTTTCAGAAATGAAGAAAACAGAATGGAGTGTTACACTAGAAAACACAATCACATAAGGAAAGAAATACGGACTGTAAAGTAAATGACACATGAATCTCTGATAATTCTTATGCATTCGCCCTATTATTCAAAAATATATGTCTTCAAAATCATTCAACAACACGATGGGTTCCAACCCCCATCAAATAAAATAGATGCAAATATATACATAAAATTATTCATCTTCCAAGAAGATTCATAACTGAATGACCGGCTTAATTAAAGTCTTGTAACTAAATTCCTAACTTCTAGGAATAAAATACAGCTTCAATCTTGACAGATCATTAAGTTAAAATCAACTTGATAACATGTCTTCGTCCATGCATCTCCTTAGCGCACAACACCTGTCTTTATGAGTGAAGGATGTACTTCGTTTTACCGAATCTCTCTATGGCTTTCCACTGTTCCACGCTGGGAGTATCATATTCCATCATTTCTCGAATAGATACTTCTAACTCCATGTAAGATTCATAAGATATTTTAGGCAGACCTCTCCTGATGATTAGGAACTTTCGTAATATCTCAAAATCCTCTGTCATCTTATCCACAATGGCCTTCCCTGTCAGCCCCTTTTCCAGATTGTCAAATTTGGAATGATCCATTCGGATTTGTACCAACAGGTTATGATAGTGCTCTTGAGAAAACATTCATCCCTCCTTGTCCCAAAAGGAAGGTAGACCGTCCTCAAATAATTCTTTGAAAACCTGTTTGAAGTCATTAACTTGTGAGACCATTTCATCAGCTTTGTCCTGGACTGTCTTCATTAAATGATGCTTGTGGATAAAATTTTTGGCCCATAGTACCGTTGCTATTCTATCCTTTACTCCTATATCATGCAACTTCTGATATGTTAATGAATTTAAGAAATTTAACACGTTCTGTGCTGTGGCAAGGGGTTTCCTCTCCATGGTTTCATTTACTAACTTCAGTCTCTGTTTGGCCAAATTGACCAATATGTTTTGATCATCAATAAAGTTCAGATGATGTCTGAATTTAGTAATTTATATAGATAAGGTATCCCAAATTATATGCTTCGCTCCTTGGAGAGGACCCTTTTCGATGTTTCTTTCCTTTAATTCATTAAATTTCTTTTGTAACTGGTTTCTGTCTTGCAATATTTTATTTTTATTCTTACTTACTTTGGCTAACTCGGACTTGATATTTTCATTTTCCATCTTTAATTATTTTATTTCTTCATCCTTTAGGCTGACCTGGGACATAGGTACTAACAAATCATCTGCAGAAAAATCATTTAATGGTTTCTCAATATTTACAATAGACAGGTCTTCATCAGTGGGAGTCTGACTCATTAATTCCTCCATGATCTCCTTTTCATCATTTTTGTCCTTTTTCAGCAGGGAGATTTGCGATATCAACTCATTCCGTTCAGTTTCCCATTTGTCTCTTTCCTCTTGTAATTTGACAGATCTTCCTTTATGTTCCATCATCTCCTGGTGGATCTTGTCTTTCTCTTCTTGAAATGCCAATAATTCGGATGATTGAACATGCTCTGTGCTAGGGATCTTCAACTTTTTCTTCAACACTTGGAGGGCATTGTCCTTTTCTTCCAGCATTCTTCTGATTGCTTGGGTGTTATCTTTTTCATTTCCTGAACTGATAATTTCTGCCTGTAACTTTTTAATTTGAATGGCATTGGCCTTATTTTCAACTTTTTCATGTTTTAATTGAACCTCTAACTTATCTACCAAAATTTGTAGCTTATTGATTCTCATCATAGCTTGCAATAGATCTGAATAAATAATGTCAGTTGTTTGCTTGTGTAGCTGTATTTTGTCGGGTACACTAATCTTGTCCAATCTTACTTCCATCTCTGAGATATTTTTATCATTTACCATGGCCAATTTGAAGGTATTTCTTTCTACATCCCTAGCAGAAATCAAGGAGGTTTTTGGATTGTTCAAATTCCTTATCCGCGGGAGTAAATTCCTTGTCTCTTCCAGAGACTGCTTTCATTTTTCCACATAATTGGCCATGAGTTCCTCTTTGGACTTGAAGTTTGGGCTTGATTCTGAACTATCTACACTTTTAAAAGAAAACTGATTTACCTGTACAGATTTTGTTGGAACTAAAGCAACTCTCTTTAAGTCTTCTAAAATCTATTCACTTAAAACTCCTCCAACTTGAAACAATTTTGCCTTTTTGTGTGACCCATCCTCATCCACTTCCATGCTTTCAATTTCAGACACACTCCTTTTAATCAAAATATTGGGACCCTCCGTCACTTGAGATACTGCCACGGGTATAACACTTGCACGTTCATCAAATCTTGGAATTTCTGTGAAATGAGACAAATTGGCTGTCTCGCTCATGCCTTCAATAAACTGGTGGTCAAATGGTTTGTTTTTGTTGGCCTGCTTCCTCAGGGAAATTATATGGTGAGGATCATAATTTTCCTTTGGCTCTTTTTTAAATTCCATGCTCCTCAACAGATTTTCAATAAACATTAGGGAACCTTTATTCTTGAAAACAAAAGAGACAACCTTGAGAGGGAATTTGATATTTGAAGATTTCTTAAAGGCTCCAAAATGTTCTTCCTCTGAGTGCAACCTTTTCCTCATGAATTATAATGCAAAAATTCTCGGAGTAAGGAAAGCGGGTAACCTATAAGGTTCCCCAGTAAATTCATATATCCTCAAAACGGTGGAATATTTATACAGGAACTAGTCTTCAACTCGATCCTCAGGCGAGGACTGCATCAGGCATTTCATCTCTTCTAACACATGGGGCAACATTTCATCGAACAACATTTTATATAGTTCTAACATGATTGAATTTGCGAATTCAAACATGTTGATTTGCTTGGGAAAATCCGAAGAGAAGATGGTATGCAAAAACTGTAATTCAGTGACGTTTGAACATAGCAACATGTTCAACAAGTAAGTTTGAAATTTAAAGAACCTAACCTTTGGAAATTCACTTAATTGAAGATGTATCACTTCTGCCAAGTACTCATCTAGACTGAATACAAGAACTGACTGAGACTCAGAACTTAATGAACTCATTTTTAACAGAAAACCCAGGATGACTTCATTTACGTGACAATCATCATCAAGACCCAAGATTTGACAAACTAAGGATACCACCAATTGAACTTCATCTTTGAAAATATGAACATAGTAAGGCAGGAAAAGACCATCTAAGGATTGACCCTCTTTCAAAATGCTGGACAAGAATTTGCAGCGGACTTCAGTTCCACTACTTTTGTACAATTTAGCAAGAATGGACTCATTTACAGGTTCACGCTTGTCAGGGTAACTGTCAGGCAAGTTTAGGTTTTCATAGATGACTTGGGCATTAATTTTACAGAGTATTCGAGACGTAGACTGACTCACAATGACTCTCCGAGAAGCGGAATAAATAACCGCGTACCATTCTGTGAACTCGAGAAAATGCAGAGTTTGTTCGACAACAAAATAATATAAAAAGGATTTACAGACATTTAAGACATCATTTCCCTGTGAATTATATTGCCACAACTTTTATTTACTGACTAATACACTTCCTATGGATAGGAAAGGGTCACACACTCCTCGGTCCCTATCAACCAGATAGTCTTCCCTGTCATCTAAAATACGACTAGACCCTTGCAATTCCTTTTCTTGGTCCATAATTCAGTCGATAATGGTAACCAGATAGATGAATTATGAGCGTTTGAGCCTTACCTGTTACCGTGGTTGCGTGCGTTCGAAATTGACAGTTAAAGGTTGACGAGCACGCAGGTCCCTTTCAATCGTCCGATGCCAAATAAAATAACCATCGGACAAGTCAACTTTGCTTTTATAGGACCCCACTCTAGAGGCTCCCTTAGGTGGTTTTCGCCAAACCACTTTTGCTTCCGGAATGCACCACGATCGACCACGTGTATAGTGGTTTCTATTCCACTACTGCCCTATACATCCAACTACCGCGCAAATTTTTGTTACAGATCCATCAGTAACCGTCGATGTATTTTTCCTTTATTTTTCAGCCATCGGATCAAGCGACATGTACCCAATTCCACCGAGCGTCCTCGTCTTATCAAATGTGCAAGTTCCTGCTTCGGATTCATCCACGATCGTCGATGTAATTCGCCTTTATTTCCCCGCTATCAGATCAAGCGACACATACCCAATTCCGCTGGGTTCCTTTGTTTTATCGAACGTGTAGGTTCATAAGGCGGGGTTTAAAAATACTGTAGATCTCATTAAGCTGGATCGACGACCGTTGATCTCTATATTACATCAAACACCCGGATAAACTTATCCTTCTCGCATTTTTAGAGAGCGGACACAATATAAACCGACGATCCCCATCTTTTCGCTTCGTACAGTTAGATTCTTTGATGACTCATCATTTTTCTCCTCTTTGCCAAACTTCCATACCATGAAATTTTAACCAAAGTATTACAAAGGACCATTACTTTTTATTCACTATGATATTTTCAAGCCTCTGCTAAGTATGGTTGTTAACAACTAGTAAAACCCTTTATTTTTGTTACTTGACCTACGGTAACCAGACCGCAAACCAGACAGATTCCCCATACCAAATAGTCATGGGCTAGTTGGGAACGTTGACTAGGGAGAATCCCTTGCTGTTGTTGCCTGCGATAATCCAGGCCTCAATAGGCTCAATGGGAGGATGGATGAGAGGGAGGGTGAATGGCTTGAGAGGAAAATCGTCTCAAGGCACTCACTCGGGCAGCATAACAGTTTGCAAGGAAAGAATGTTTTTAGAGTGACCCCACCCCTCTATTTATAACGTTTTTAGGGTTCTAAGCCACTGGTTAGGGCTTTAGCCCCTTTCGCTCAATCTTTAGCTCTTTTGAGGATTTTAGGCTCCTTTTAGGGGTTTTAGCCCCCTTTTGGAGGATTTAGCACCTATGAGATCTATTTTGGCTCTTTTTAGGGGATTTTAAGCCCTTTTTCACATTTTTGAGCCTTTTTGATGGTGTGGGGGTCAAATGGGGTCAAATGAGGGTCATGTATGGGTGTCCTTGGGTGGTGTAGGCCATGTAGAGCTGAGTGAGGGATTTTTTGGGTTAGCATATTTCCCCTTGATGTGTGAGGGAAGGAGCTCATCATATGGCCGACGGACATCATAGGATTTTCTTGCGGAGAGGTGGTGCTTCCTGGGCTGGGAATGGTGACTTTTGGTTTTTGTATTAATATGGTTCCCTTCAATGGGTGAGATACAAATAATGTGGGACATGTATATGGATGAGGTGGGCATCCCCATGCTCGTAACAATGTTAAAAGAATAATGTGATCTATGCTCTATAATACAAGAGCCAATCATGTACAAATGACGATACATAGTAGTTGCCTCAATGAGAGGCTGAATACAATACTGATATGAGGAACTGCTACATTGGACCCGTGGCATTATCATGGAATGCTATATCTTCATGACTGATAGCCTGTTGGATCTAGAATGGTACATAGCTGTATGGACTCACTGATGGAGAGTCAAAGTCTCTATGGTACAAGTATGCTACATCAATCATAAATCTATATAGAAGCATTGTTGGGGCTTCTGAACACTGTCTCCAACGCAACCCAGAAATCACAAGGGACATAAACCTATTTAGGTCCCTCAAATAGACTCATCAATGTGCTAGATTCAGGTGACATCCGGGGTCTCCAACCAAATACTACATGGACCAATACCCTGTACAAATATTAACGGTGCGATGATGTAGTTGGAGTCGAGCACATGAGAAACAACCATCCCGAGAGGCATTAAGGAATCCTCTCAAGTGGTCCAAGGAACTCATCAACGAGGTTAATGAAACAAAGATACAGGGACCTTTGGGTCTATTCTCTCGAATATGTGTGTTTTCGTCGACAGAGGGAGACCTGACCCTAATCAAGGCAATGGTGTTTCCTTGACCATAAGTGTGAGGGAGATAACCAAAAGATGTGAGACAATATGAGGACTGACCCACTGAATGGGGGGGGTGGAGGGAAAGAGTTGAGTAGGGGAAGAGAGAGTGTAGTAGACTCAAACTTCCTTTGTTTAGAGTATGACGGCAGGGCGGACCAGGAAGCAAATGACACTGACTCATGGGAATGGGATCATAGCTATAATACCAGCAATGTCGCTGTAGATGGGAAATACTTGGGGGGGGGGGGGGGTAGACACTTTCGATTTTGATAGGATCCAAGGAAGACACATCGTAGAATAATCTGAACAAAGGTGACCCAAAGTGGCAATGCTGCCAAAATATTATCTGTGGGGTGGTGTCTAGAGACACCATTGTGGTACGAACTCGTGGATATTTGGTGAGCCCGAGAAAATAAATGCTCGATGGTGCTTTCAATTTTAGAGCGACTGAAAGAACGAAGAAGACTCCACTGGGGGATCTTTTTCATTGGTAGTCTCCTGTGCCCGAAAAAGGATAAAAGTATACATAGGAGAGCTCGCCCATCCTTTAGGGTATGAGAGACTTCTTTACCATTTGTTGTACAGGATTATGCACCTAATAACCATAGGTCTGGGGTTACCAACATACTCAATTACTTGTAGACAGTTGACTTCTAAAGTGCAGAATAGGAAATAGGAGGGTTAGAAGGACTTACTTGTTAAACGAAGGTTGATCCTTGCTTATCCTCTTCCTCTCTGTTCCACTTCCAAAGTCTTCAGGATTGCTCCTCTTTCACCTGTCAAGAAACACTCTTCCAGATACAAGATGATTCATGTACATATAAGCAGGTTAGATAAAACACATATTATATTGAAATATAAACATTTATCCAATCACAGGACATGAAACGCATATGGAAGAAGTAATCTCTTTATTATCAATAATGGAAAGAGTTAAGGTTACAACCCAACGTCTGAGACAAGAAATCCTCTGCAACCAAAGGATTCTAAGTTTCACCGCTCCAAAGGATTCTGTAAACAATCCACCAGTATAACTTTTCTTTCCAAGTGTAAGTCTCAACACCCTCCCCAAGTCCTGTATTTATATGGGTGAAATAAGACAGTTCTCGAAGGTTGGGGAAGTTGTAGCAGTTAAGGAAATTAAGTTAAATAACTTAACTAATCTCCAATCAGCGAGTGTTTTTATGTTTTAATGTTTGAGACATATTCGCGGGTATGTAGTAGAGCAACCCATGAATGATTCGCGACTTACCATAAGGGAAATCCACGAATACATGGATTCATGACTTGTAACAACTGAAACTCGCGAGTGATGCGCGAATTGTATAGAAGGATAGTCACGAATACATCTCAACATAGGCAAATGACAAAGTAACTAGGTGGATGGTGAAAGAATGTATTTCATATTAAACCAAGCTATAGTGTTTTAGGCAGACCTCTATCCATAAGTGTCCTTTTGTGTGCCAACGTGAGGGATGTCGGAACTCAGACGGAGAGGTTCCATTCACGTGTATAACAGAGGCCCCCTAATGTGTGAGGTCAGAGGGGAATGATGGCTGAAATACATTATAATCTTTAACTCTGGAGAAACTGAGAAATCCAATGGAGCAGAGAGAGCACCTGAAACAAATACATAGTAATGTCATATACAAAGTTATATCTGAGGATGCTATGTTCAATTTACTGGAACACTAGCTCCTTTATAATATTTGAGTACATCATATGATACGGGTAAAAACCACGTATATTACAAAGGTGGAGCGAAGCCACAATATACAATAATGATGAGTATTCAGAGATCTAGAAGCTATGTAGATTGATAGAACATAATCTTGCGCAACTTAGTCCATAAGTGTGAACTAAGGTCTTCATAAAGGATCCCAAAGAACCAATACAATCCAAGCCATGTAAATAAGGGTAAGCTGAAGTCGGACATGGAAAGGATTCAACAGTTTGTCAACCAATAGGTGATAATTGACAACTGAAGAAAAGGAATTCACCAATGATGAAAGTGAATCTTGAGGTACGATCGTCAAAACTCTAGGTCTTCGCCATCAGGAAGTACTGAAAATGGAACCATGCTGTGATAAGGAAGGCAACGGATCACAAGAGTGACTAGGAACTGGGAAAAAGAAGGGAGACACAAATAGATAATAGATATAACAATGATGGGATTAGGCTATAGATAAGATATTGGGGAGAGTCCTTGAACAGTGAGCACAACACAGAGGTGACCCAAGGCAGTGTACAATAGATAGATAGAACAACTAGACTTATCTGTCATGTAGAAGACATGATCAGATTCCCCAGGTATAATGGACAAGAGGAGGAGTCGAAAACTCAAAGTGATAGCTGAACACAAGTGTATACTGAAAAATGGATATCGGAAAACAAAGAGTTCTATGTTCAAGGATGACATGCTGCCATTACTGAAAACAAGAGAAAACTTCTTCCTTACCTTCCCTATTAAATTTTAACGAGTCCAGGAAAGTAAACTCGGTTCCCTCTTCATTTTTTAACAAGCTTGAAGAGATGGGAAAATAATGCTTGATAGTGTCATTGATTCGTGGATTTAATGAGCCCAAACTAGTACATGCTCAACTGGTATTTTCACATTTAGAGAGTCTGAAAATGCCAAAGAAGACTCCAGGGGGGTCCTTTTTCGTCCAATTTAGTCTCCTGAGGCCGAAAAAGTATAAAACAAACCACAGAAGAACTCTCTTAACTTCTGAAGAAGAAAAGGTGAACCTTTTTTGTACTTAGTCAGGGAGGTCCGAAAAAGGTTAAATTACCACCTACCCAATGTTCCTTCCAGAACAGCATAGAATAGCTTGAGTTTTACGAGTGTGAAGGAAAGAAAGATCACTCAGAAAGATCCATTTGGTTACGAGAAATGGGGCTTACAATAATAAAATCATTGCTTTGTTCTTTAATGTTTAACGAGCATGACAAAGACACAAAGTACACTCGAAATCTTTTTCATGTTTAGGTCCAAAGCATGAAAAAGAGAAAACTAAGCTCAAACCGGGTGTTCCTTTTCTGTAAATTTAGTCCCTCAGGTCCGGAAAAGTGATAAACCTATGCCTGAGAATACTCTTCTCAATTCAAAAGAAAAGAGATTGATCCTTTCTCGTATTATTCTGCATGGTCCGAGAAAGAGATAACCTACCACCAATGCGGATGCCTGTTCACATATTCTTAACGAGCTTGAATGGACGAGATAACTCGGCAGTCAAGTCTATTTTAAAGGAGTCAGACCTGGGCCTAAAGAAACTCCATAAAGGCGGGGATTCCTATAAAGGGATAGCTTGTAAAAAGAGATTCATAAGAAGCTCTATTTCACGTGAAAAATAGCTAAAAGGGCACCCCTAGACCTAAAACAGTGGTGGCATGAGCAGCAAAGGATGACAAAGGCATAGAAAGATGATACTCATGAAATAAGGGCCCTAGCCATGGAATAACAATGGTAGAGACAAGGGACTAATGGATTAGAATACCATAGTCCGTGGAAAAATGTTAAATACTAAGGTTAATATGGAATGATAAGATGCCAACATGTGTTGGAAATAACGAAACCACCCTATTAGAACAACAACATTTTGTAAAAGTTGATAAACCTGTTCCAGGGTACAAAAGTATGGCACTAGTTGTTGGGCAATAGGGCAGACCCGAGTTTTATACCTTTAACTTCGCACCAACAAAAGACCCACAGAGTTGGCCCTTTCAGCAACAACCTGTGAACAGGTTGCAGTCTCACCCGAAACTACTATGGGGTGCCGCAGAACCAGATTTCTGCAAGCAAAGAGGGATATTACTGTACCTTTAACTTTTAATAGATTATAAATATAAATCATAGAGCTTAGCATTCACTTATTTATCTTTGTAGTTAGATAAACAAACAGTGCCTTGCGCAACCCTTTACTGGGAATTCACAACGAAGTTATTGTTTAGCAATGATCTCTACTTATCAGATATATAGAAATAAATGCATGAAAGAACACAACATAAACAACACATAGAACCACGACACAAGCTATAACGTGGTTCACCCCCAATGTAGGGGTTACGTCCACAGAACTATGTTTTATTCAATCTTTATACAAAAACCACAGTTTTGATCTGCGCACTCAGCTGCAGATCCCTTCAGTCCTCAAAGCCATGCACACAGTTGCAGGCCTCTGCGCACACAGCTGCAGAGGTCGTCCACGCACATAGTTGGGACTTAACCTTTTCTTACAATATTAGCCTTAGCTTCGCATCAATTCCTTTTACACAAAAATCCTAACCTTACTTACTTACAAGAGCGCCTATTTAAACAACGCACTATTACAAAACCATGGACTTAAACCATGGGCACCCCGAACCCTAAACCCTGGATTTAAACCATGGGTTTATTACAACATAAGGTTTTTAACTCTGCCCCAACACCCCTAAGACTATTTTGAGCCGTAGCTCCACTTACAAACTCCCAAAACCCACGGAGCTATCCACCTTAAGGACCATTAGGGTGCGCGCCCCAACATTAGTTGATGAGCATTTCAAACTATAGAATAAAAACCCACTTTATGAAATATTATTTCTATAAATAGAATTAAAATTAAAACATTTCATACCATTTGAACTTTGTGAACCATAAAGAGCAAGAATACCTTCTACCTTTGATCGATCACTGAGGACAATTGGACCGTCAGAATCAGAATCCGTCAGCTTCAGGTAACTCTACACCCTAAGCCCTTTAATTTGATCCAAGCAAATATTAAAATTAATGGTGAATTCGTTATTTATGAGCATCCCAAAATTACTACAGTACGCATTCGCGGGTTGCTACACAGGAGAGTCGTGAATACGCATTTCATTCATGGGTTGTCTAACTAGACAGCCGCGAATGATTCGCGACCTGTCTAAAGGGACAGTCGCGAATGCTGTGCAAAAGGGAAAAACTTAAAAAATATGCAACATTTTAAAATTTTTAATGTGAAATACTGAATCCAAATTGCTTGTATTTTCCAGGTAAACATGGTTCTAGAGTGGAGAGAGAGAGAGCATGAAGTAATGGATCATGCGGCGCTCCAAAGCATGCCCACAATACAAGAATTGAGGACTTGTGGGCTGCTAAAGTTCTTTTGTACCTCACCCATGCAGGCCAATGTCCGCATATTGGAATTCATGGTCAATTACTGGGACCATGAGTTGGGGATGTTCAATCTTCAAGGTGAGACCTTAGAGCTTACCGTGGAAGATATATATTTCATTACCGGGTTGTCACAACGGGGAGCACCGGTGAACTTGGAGGGCACTGGCAAGGGTGGTGACCCCTTAAGTGTTCAAAACTATGTAGACATGTTCTGCATACCAGGTACTCATAAGAAAGGAAGCAGCGTTCTCATTGCAGACATCCAGGATTTCACTCTCCAGGTATTGGCTAGTACTATTGTGAGACTTGTAGGATCATCAGGGTTACATATGGCCACTAGGAATCAAATGAGGGTGGCAGTTGATTTATTTAGAGGTGCTCTCTATGATTGGTGCTCGGGAATTGCCCCCATCATGAAGAGGCAATTATCCGACTGCAAGAGAGGAAGACGCAAGAACTTTGGCTATGCAAGCATACTAGTAGCGTTCTTCTTCTTCGAGAGTGCCAGCTATGAGCCTTGCTATACCACTACAGGTCCGATCGCCACGGCAGCCAAGGATGAGCTGGTGGGGAGACATCTTCCTCCGTCACGGAGGAGGAGACGTAGTACAGAGTGTATATGATGATGAATTTTACACATGGTGGGAATGACAGCTGCCGGCATTGGAGCAGTTTCCATACATCGGAATGGACTTTCGAGGTGACCCCGACCTCATTCTCCCTCCAGGAGCAATATGGGGCGATACGTGTAAGTAATTTTTAATTTTTTATCATTATCAATTTTTTATGAATTTTTCAAATGATAGTGATATACATATGTACAAGTCTTAATCCGATTTATGTGTCAAAATGCGGATATTGGACCAGTCCGCCCTGAAGGGAACCCCCGCATGTTCGTGCATCTGGTTGTAGGAGGAGACCCAGGATTGGTCAGGGTACTCGAGGGCAAGTTGGCTAGGCTAACCCAACGAGTAACCACTATACGGATCGAGCATATCCCTACAGCCATGCAGGAGTTTGTAGTTGGGGTTCCACCGGTTTGGCCACGTCTTTTTAGATGAGTAGCTAGAGTAGTACTTGTATATAGAGATGCGATGGAGGCTGCCGAGGCCGAGGAGGCTGAGGAAGCCAGGGTGCATAGAGATCATGGGGACCAAGGTGGTCCCAGTGGCCAGGGTGGCCAATCTTAGTTCTAGGGCATTTTGATGGATGATGATCCACATTTTTGTACTTTTGTATATGACGAGATCTACGGATCAGACTCGATCTATCTATAGACAGATATTTTACATATATATATATATATTGAAGTTTGGTTTTTGGCTTATTTACAAGTGTTTCTTATATGTTTGCTGTATATTTTTATGAAATGTGTGTGAGATGCCAATACAAAATATAATTAGCATATGCATCAGTCAATGAATTTTGGTTTCGTGGAATATGATTGAAAATAATAACTTCAAAATGTCTTTCCAATAAACGAATTTGCATAAACTAACGTAACAAGATAGGATTTCGTTACCTGATAAGCTCTATTGAGCTGGGAAACTACCAACTGAGAATCCAAACAGACTTCAAGCTGGGTGATGCCACGTGACAAAGCATCCCATAGGAGCTCAATAACAGCCCTATACTCAGCAACATTATTAGAAGCAGGACCAAGACAAGCGCCACCCGTGGCAACAAGCTGTCCTGTGGGAGAATAGATAACCCATGCTACCGAATCTAGGTTACAAGTGTGATGACTGGCGCCATCAGTGAAACCTACATACATTTCGGAAGACATCTGCAACAACCAGCAGATAATATAAAAAACAAAACTGACAACCTATTGTACATAACATACATACAATAAAAATACAAGAAAAAGTGCTAAGCCTAAGCATAGTACTTCTTTAGGTAGAGGCCATTTCTAGGCTCAGGCAGCTTATTCCCATCATAATCCACTAATTCATATGCGCCTTTACTCATGTAATCAATCCCCCATTTCATGAAGGGTCCTACCGAGACAACATGAAATAAAGGAGCAGGATGTGACCGCATCTTTCTGGTGTAAAGCTGACATGGATGACAGCGCTTCACGGCTTCCACACAATCTTTAAAGATCGTGGGCTAGAAATATCCAGCACGCAATATCTTCTGGGCCGTTGCTAACCCAGATAAATGACCCCCACATGCTCCACTATGAGAATCATTTTGGACAATTTCCGCTTCCTCATGAGTAAGGCAACGACGCAAGACAGAATCTACCCCTCTTCGATGTAATGTATCTCCTATAATGAGGTAGTTCTTGGCATGAAGGCGTAACTTACGTCGTTCCTCCCTAGAGTAAGCAGCATGATACTTCAAAGTCTAGAGATATATAAGAATATCTCCGTACCAAGGATCAGAGGTGGATATCAGAAAGATGTGCTCATCTGGGAATGAGTTATCTTCAATCACTACATCTTCTTCGGTGGGAAATTATGCTATAAGCTCGGCAAAAACTAGGGTCTTTTTAGACTTAGCGGATTGGAAATCCAAGTCAAACTCTTGAAGAATGACTATCCACTTGTTAAATTTTCCCCCAACAATCCGTCAGGATAAAACATATTGGAACAGATTTACATCCGCCACTACTGTTGTGGTCCTCAGTAAAATGTAGTGGCGCAACCTCTGTACAGCATAAACAGCTGCTAAGGCTAACTTCTCGACGTGGGAGTATCTAAGCTCAGGTCCGGCCAAAGCACGGCTAAGATAATAAATGACATGCTCAACAAGCTTATCGTCCTCCTAAACTAGAACTACCCCAATGGTCAACTCCGACGCGGCCAGATATAATATGAAATCCCTAGAATAATCTGGTGGACGTAATAAAGGAGCCGACAGCAAAGCTTTTTTCAATGCCTCGAACGTAATTTGTGTGGTTTCATCCCATACAATGGGGTGTCCTGTTTGAGCAAGTGCATGAAACCTTTAGTGATCTTAGAATAATTAACGATAAAACGTCGAAGAAAGTTAGACTTTCCTTGCAGGCTTTGAAGTTGCCTGAGAGAACGAGGAGGAGGCAGATTTACAATGGCCTCAACTGTCAATTTATCCACCTGGATGCCCCTACTAGAAATAATGAATCCGAGTAATCTCCCTGAATCGACGCAGAATACACACTTGTGGGGATTCAAGCAAATTTTATAATATCTGCATCATTCAAAAATTAACTGTAAATGATATGGATGTTCGTCTCTCTTGCGAGAATGTGCAGGCAGATCATCAAGGTATGGTTCCACAATGGATTTAATGTCATGAAAAGCAAAGTTCATGGCTCGTTGAAAGGTTTCCCCCGCATTTTTCAATCCAAAGGGAATTTTCCTATATGCGAATGTACCCCAAGGGAAAATGAAAGAAGTTTTATGCTGGTCTTCCGGTTTGATTTGGATTTGATTGTAGCTAGAGAAACCATCCATAAACGAAAATACCTCACTCCCTGCACATGCATCTATGATCTGGTCAATAAATGGTGTGGGGTAGTTGTCCTTAGGATAGGCTTTATTTAGATCTCTAAAGTCCGTACAAACACGAATAGTCCCTTGCTTTTTATCAATAGGAACAGGGTTGGACACCCATTCAGTCAAAGCTATGGGATATATAAAACCAGCTTTCAACAGCTTTTCAACTTCTGCCTTCATAGCCGCCACTTTACGCGGATTCACGGGTCTTAATTTCTGTCGAACCAGCTTGGCATCAGGATAGGTTTGGATTTCATGTTGAACAATAGATGGATCAATGCCTGGCATCTCCTCATATGACCAGGAAAAAATATCGCAGAATTCCTTGAAAAGGGCAGTGTAGATGGCAATCTCCT
This sequence comes from Pseudotsuga menziesii, assembly GCA_001517045.1. Classification (NCBI taxonomy): domain Eukaryota; kingdom Viridiplantae; phylum Streptophyta; class Pinopsida; order Pinales; family Pinaceae; genus Pseudotsuga; species Pseudotsuga menziesii. The sequence goes on from LPNX010656942.1 coordinate 189,869, forward strand.
CCGGAGAGTAGTTTGCACCTATATAGATATTTTCCACGACATCTGGGTTCACAGAGATGTTGATGGGTATAGTGGCAGAAATTTTTTCCATATTCCCCTCAGCAAACACCCCTTCCCTAGGAAAAGGGTTGATAGGTACCTCAACATCTTCTGACAGTCTCACTTTAAACTCTTGTTTTTCTATCTTGCTTAGATCTGGAAGAAAATAGGATCGATGATGAATATCCTCACAAATCTTATCACGTCCACTCATGGCTTCCAGAATAGCTTCATCGGAAGGTAAAATGGTATCTAAGCAATCTATGGAATGCAAAGATTTTTTTGCCCAAGCAGGCAAATAGACTTCTTCCAGATCGTCTAAGACTGTAAGAGGATCTGGAATGGGATCAACAGTGGCTTGAGTGATAGCTTGATAAGCCACCTCCATTGCCGATAAGGGCACTTCAGGTTCATGGGGAGTTGGCAGGACCCAAGGATCAGTCCTATCGACAATCGTAGTGATGGGATTCCCCACAGTAGTAGAACCAATGTAATTCACTGGGGCTGGAAGGTCAAATGTGCCCATCAATGATGCATACATTCTAGCCCCCAAGCTCTGTGCAGCAGGTTTGGCCTGATCAACCAATGGCACAGTGGATTCCTTAGACTCTAAACGGCCTTTTCAGGTAAAATCAAGTTGGTCAACAGTAACCAACTTACCCTCATGTGCAAAAACCACGACACGAAAAATAGCCGATGCAACAACAGACATTGCATAAGTCCAATTCCTTCCCAGAAGCAAATTGTAGTCCAAGGGAGCATCAATCACTTCTACTTCAACATACACTGCTTTTCCTACCAACTTAATCTCAAAAGCTGGCAAGATACCATGAGGACGGAAGGATCTTCCATCAAAAGTAGTAAGTAAAGTATTTGATGGGACCAACTCTAGGGATCCAAGAGCTTTCCAACAGGCCAGGGACATAACACATGTAGAGGCTCCCTCATCAACAACTGCCCTTCCAATGGTCTTACCACCATGGATGACATCTATTGATAGGGCTACATGGTAAGGCAGGCGAATTTTGACATTCGATAAATTGAATTTCGCCATGAGACTCAAAGAATCCATGCTACCTAAAGCTGCTAAGAGAGCATCCTGCTGGGTGGGACAACTCTATAACACCTCTAAAGCTGACATTGCACACGGGGTTTGAGCTAAATATTCAACCATAGAGTAGTTTGAAGCATCCCTAGCATTGGGGTTATGGAAGGTCTTCTTGAAAACACCTTTTGGTATTTTCGGCATAGTTTCGGCATGTTTCTCTATCATGAGAGGGTTGGAAGGTTCACCTATAGCTTTACCCTTCTCAGGAGTCTCGTTCTCATAGTTTTTGTTCCTGGTTTGCAACAAAGTCGAAGATCGAACCATGTTGATATAGTTAGGGTTAGGGGCAGTTTGAGTGCCCCCTGCTATGGTAGAATCTGAAGCAGAGTTCTGTCCTTGGGGAAAAGGATCCTTCATGACAGCCGGTTGTTGAGCTTTGAGCAGCTTCTGGGCTTGATCCATGAGGGGACAAAGGTGAGTATGGTGGTCCTCTTGGCACAACTTACAAGGAAAATTGACCTTCTTCTTTTCTTTTTTTCCCCCATCAGCATTGTTCGTGGGCTTTGGCTTGTTTTGGTTTCCCTCTCCCTTCTTACCTTTATTTTTCTTCCCGTCGGGCTGCTGATTGCCCTTCTGATAGGTTTGTGCAAAAACATTTGCATTTTGGGGAGAGGGGGTAGCCTTTGTTGCCTCCGCCGTAGACTATTTGACAGACAATTGGTGAATCTTCTTAGTTAAATACTCTACAGTGGGCGAGTTAACAGACCCAACCACACCATCGGCATGGGGTCCAAGCTTAGGATTCTCCGCTTCATGCAAAGGCCTGAATGCCTCAGGGATGATCTCATATAAGATCCCAGACTGTGAGTAAATCAAGTCTAACTGCTGGGCCCTGAGTATGGCTTCTTCTTCACTCATTACTCCTGATGTGGAAACGTCCTTAGATATGTATGGCAACAGTGATTTAAGGAACCATTCTAATACAAACTCAGGAGGAATGGTGGCTTTAATAAGGCTCTTTTACCTCCTCCACTCTTGAATATGATCCGAGATGTGGGTAGCATTGTTTTGTCTAAAATTAGACAACAAGTCCGTTCTGAAATCGTATCGAACTGTAAGCTGAAAGTGGCTAAGGAAAGCACTAGCCAAATCCCAGAAACTACTAAAGGCAGCAGAAGGAAATTTAATATACCATTTTGCAGCCGTACCTATCAAGGTCCTCTGGAATAGCCTCAATCTAATTGAATCCTCATTCAACCAATTGAAAGAACACCATAAGTGAAAAGTGGTGGCATGTGCCCTAGGATCTTCACTAGTTTTACCTTCGAACTTAGGGATATCTGAGGGCAACTTGGTGGGAACAGGTGGCCACAAGGGGTCATGCCTCACTGGGTCATTCATCAATTTTGATAAATTTGGCAAGTTTAAAGTTGCCAGGAAAGGAAGTTTGGGCCTAACCAATGCACTAGATGTGCCAGCTTGGGGATTAGAGTGACCTGCCCCCAAATTCTCATGGGAAAGAGTGGGGTTGCCCCCAGCCACCGGTTGTGAAGTGGGAAGGTTTCTTTAAAATAGATTCCATCTGTAAGCTACAGGATTTTGGGTGGGAGGTGTAGTGTAAGTGGTTCAGGCCGTCCCCATAGAAGCAGGGGTGTGAAAGACTGGAGTAGGTATCCCTCCGCTAAACAACGAAAAGGGAGAGCTCATGTATGGGACCGAAATAGGGGTTTGGAAGCTTTGCCCATAAGAGGTGTTTCTCCCAAGCTGCACTCCTACATATGAAGGAGATGGACCTACGTATGGATTGGATGGGGAAATGTGCTCCCCATTCCAAGGGTATCCTTGAACAAATGTCAAGGATCCAACCGGACCACTCTAGGTAGTGTAAGGGAAGGAAGAAGGAATGGTAGGTATACTAGGAATCCCAGTAACCATGTCACCAGAAGTACCTCCTATGTTGGAGTGAACCGGTGGTTGCACCACCTAGCTTGCTGGAGTTAAAGGTGTAGAAGGAAAACTAGATCTAGGGGCACTAACCAGGGGAGGTAGTACCCCTTCAACCAGAATGGTTGAGGTGAACACAAAAGGAATTTCTTTTGCTGAAGACATGGTCCTACCCACAGGGACACCTAGTATTGATGAATTAAAGGGTCTAACCTGCACGATCACAGGATCGTTCAAATCAGTCAAGGGAGTGTTAAAATTTCTTGCAAACTCGTCAGTCTGCAATTATTCTATCTCGACTGTATCAAGATTAAAGCAGTTAGCAATGAGTTCTGGTTCACTAAGAACTTCACTTATTCCTACAGGTTCAAATGAACCTTCTGTGTCTAATCTCCGCCTTTGAGGTAAAGGTGGAGGCTCCAACGTGGTGAGGGGAGGAAGTTTTCTCAACCTTCTTGACCTTCTAACAGGTTGGTCCTCCAGAATTAAAAATTTAACTAATCACACCCTAAGGCCAACTAAACATAGGAAAAACCACAGAGCATACACTAAAAATTCCTAAAGTCTCAAGCAATCAAAACGGGGTAAAAGATATACTTTCTCGAAGAAAGATGATGAACGATTACTTGGCATCCTTGAAGTGGTTCTTAGGCACAAGCGGAGGAATCACCCACCGCCCTCCTACACTTTCAACAAGGGTTACCTTCCAAGCCCGTTCAAGGTGAACCAGAAATAACCTTCCGGTTTACCTAGGTATGAACCCTAAAAAGACAAGAGACTAAAGGCTACCTTGGCAGTATCAACAGTCTAGGGGGACAGTCGTCAGCCGAACTCATACGCATGGGTAGGGTAGCTGAGCCCGAAACTCTGTCTAGGATAGAATCCCCAGATGCGTAAAAGTCCTGGGTTATGATTTGACAAGGATTCGGAGGGTTATCTCCTCTGTCCAAGCCTCCACGCGGCGTAGTGCTTAACTCCCGTTTGAGAGGAACTTCCCAGATACAGTGATAGAGTGAAGGATTTACCTGAAAAAAAGGTCCACTACGTCTGAGTTTATAACTTGTGGGAATTTTACACTCCCTAGCCCACAAGTCTAGCCTAAGATAGTAGGTGAAAGGCCCCTAAAAATAAAAACTTACTAGTAAATTTTAATTTATGCGTTTATTTTAGAGGGTTGTTCTTTAATCAAGAGGTAATGGAGTGGTATACTGTATGGTGTTTTGACTCAAACAAGAAATAAATGAAAGTAAAGTTGTATTCAAAGCAAACTACTACTATAAAACAAACTTCTTTTCATTTTTCAAATATGTATTGATGAATTAAATGCAACAATAAGAGAAACTAAGCCTATATTTTTGTATATTTTGAGATTATATTTTTAAAATGAAACAAACACTACTTATGCAAAATCACAATGCAAAAGGTTAACTATGTTTTCTTTTCACGTTTAAAAATGCTCAAAAATCTACTATGCATCTATGATGCACTCTACTTGAGTAAACTTGAAACTTATAAACTGTAAAAAAGCAACAATCTGAAGCCAACATGTTGACAGAACCAACAGACCACCAAGAATAGGAAGGCTAGGAACTCTGGCTTGGGTGCAAACAATGATAAGAATCACTGCAAAGTTACAAAGGCAAGCGACAACCAGCTACTGTCAGAAGACAGACTGGAAAAAACAGAGCCCAAGACCCTGATCACTGATCTGGACTAAGACACTTGAACCCACAACCCAAATAGGCCAAAATACTTTAGGATGCAAACAGTAAATAAATCAAGCAAAAGAGACTCAAAGGCTTTCAAAAAGCACGAAGTGTGATCACCTGAGGCATTCAAACAAACTCTACAGCATTCTTAAAGAAAATCTTCTAAAAAAACAAGGATTATACCAAGAAAAGAACAAGCAAACTCTTACTTAAACATCCCAACTTCCAGGAGTATTCGCGACTGTCACTGAGAGCAAATCGCGAATGATTCGCGACTGTCTAGTATAACAACCCGCGAATGCACAGTCGTATTCACAACTGTTCAGAAGAACAACCCGCGAATGGGTATGAATTTTTTCTCAGAAACAAAGAAAAAATCAAAAGACTTTCAAATTCTGAGGCAAGTAAGAACCAGGGTAAAAATCACAAACAGACTTCCAAGCAAAGACTGGTCTGGGGGATAGAAATGACCTACAGCAGTCTAGGGCTTCCCCAGCGGATTCGCCAATTCTATTGTACAAGATTATGCACCTAATAACCATAGGTCTGGGGTTACCAACATACTCAATTACTTGCAGACAGTTGACTTCTAAAGTGCAGAATAGGAAATAGGAGGGTTAGAAGGACTTACTTGTTAAATGAAGGTCGATCCTTGCTTATCCTCTTCCTCTCTGTTCCACTTCCAAAGTCTTCAGGATTGCTCCTCTTTCACTTGTCAAGAAACACTCTTCCAGATACAAGATGATTCATGTACATATAAGTAGGTTAGATAAAACACATATTATATTGAAATATAAACATTTATCGAATCACAGGACATGAAACGCATATGGAAGAAGTAATCTATTTATTATCAATAATGGAAAGAGTTAAGGTTACAACCCAACGTCTGAGACAAGAACTCCTCTGCAACCAAAGGATTCTGAGTTTCACTGCTCCATAGGCTTCTATAAACAATCCACCAGCATAACTTTGCTCTCCAAGTGTAAGTCTCAACACCCTCCCCAAGGCCTGTATTTATATGGGTGAAATAAGACAGTTCTCGAAGGTTGGGGAAGTTTTAGTAGTTAAGGAAACTAAGTTAAATAACTTAACTAATCTCCAATCAGCGAGTTTTTTTATGTCTTAATGTTTGAGACATATTCGCGGGTATGTAGTAGAGCAACATGCGAATGATTCACGAGTTACCATAAGGGAAACCCATGAATACATGGATTCGCGACTTGTAACAACCAAGACTCGCGAGTGATGCGCGAGTTGTATCGAAGGATAGTCGCGAATACATCTCAACATAGGCAAATGACAAAGTAACTAGGTGGATGGTGAAAGAATGTATTTCATAATAAACCAAGCTATAGTGTTTTGGACAGACCTCTATCCATAAGTGTCCTTTTGTGTGCCAACATGAGAGATGTCGGCACTCAGACAGAGAGGTGCCATTCAGGTGTATAACACCATTGGTAGTCCATTCATGCCAGGAAAGGTTAAACCTATACTAGTTGGACGGTCATTTAGATACTTTTACGAGCATGAACGAGACCCAGTTTGCTCCGTAATCTTTTCTTAATGAGAAGGCTGGAAAAGAGCTTAACGACAACCCATGGTGAGATTTTTTGTAAAGTTCAACCCCTCTAACCGAGAAAGCATAAAAGTATGTAGAGGGGAATGTTCTTGGCTTGAATGTGCCAAGGTGGTCCTTTTCATTTGATGGTCTACATAGTCCGCAAAAGGAGATAAACGAGATGATGTAGATGCCCTTTCCTATACTTTAACGAGTAGGAAAGGAAGTAGTTGTGCTTGGAAATATTTTCATTCTTTTAGGAGTCAGAAAAGAGATTAAAATAAACCTTAGTATGGTCAACCGATTGTGGTGGCATAGGTGGTTCCCCATGTCGGGATAGTGGACAGTGGTCCAAAGGTCATCTATGTAGTATGGATGGAGTAGGTGGCTCTTAAACATACCAATATCTACATGGTATAGATCGTGGCAGAGGAACGCAAACCGAGGTGGCTCTCGGACAGAGGTCAAGAGAGCTGTGTGTGAGTTGTGGTGGACAGACTTGACTACATGTGGTGTGAGTGCAAGTCTAGAGGCAGTTATATGCCAAATGCATGCAAAGGAAATGATCCATCCTCTGGACGATGGTCCAAAGATCCGCATAAGGTGCGGTGGATGGTTTAGACAGATATATGATAAAAATCAAAATGATGTTCCTTATGGGTGGTGGCCCAAGAACCCACATGAGTGGTGGTAGGAAAGTGTGATGCAAGTATAGGTCTGAAGACACTTATATCACCATGATGTGGGTCGTAAATCAAGATAAATTCCAGGAAGTGGTCCTAAAAATTACTTATTAAACATGAGATGATGGTCTCATAAGGAGATAGAGGGCGAAACTTTGAGCCCGGAGGTGTGAGAGGTGTCTTGAACAAGTTTCGGGTGACTTTGAATTAGCAACTAATGGTGTTGCCCCTGAATGGGGGTCTTTGATTTGTGGTAAAAACATTGCAAAACAAAAAGGGAAAAAACTATGTTATAAGGGACTCATAGTGGTGGTATCAGGCATAGACTCTCTTAAGGTGGAGCCCGTTACGCAACTTCTTCAAGAGTCGCCTATCTGAGTCAGCAAAGAGGTATGCCCCCTTGTTGAGACAAAGGTCATTGGTAAGGTAGGGTGATGGAATATGGTCTTTTATGGGAATAATTGATTCCACACTATGGTTTAAATGGAATGGGGTAAAACCAGAGGCAGTCTTACATATCTCTTCATCATTGCGTAAGTGATTCCATGATAGATTAGGTATATCTTCCACACCCGATGAGATGGAAGGGAAACTGGTGCTAGATATCATGTAAATGGTTTTGGTTGTGGTTTAGGTGGCCTTGCCCCCAGTCTCTATTGGAGGAAGAGGGGTAGGCCTGGAGACGGGAGGAGTCTTGGATGGACCCGGAGGTAGGTGTAGCATCATCTTAATTGGTTGGACAGGAGTCAACACATCTTGCGGCCTCAGAGGTAGCATAGGTGGTTCAAGGTACCACACAAGAACTCCTAGTGTGAAATCCTGTAAATTGTAGGTTGCCAAGATAGACGTACTCACAATCCCGGATGGTAGGAAAAGGAAAAAGAAAAGGATCGTGTTGAGTGGGAATCAACCCCACTGTTTCCTTAGTAATTGAGGTTGCAGCTGTGGTTGGGGTTGTAGTTGCAGATGGAGCTGTAACTGTGGTTGATGCTGCGGCTACAAATGGTGTTGTGACTGCAGATGGTGCATGTCGTCCCATGGGTATTTTGGGGCTGTTAAGGCTTCAAGTATCTCCTCATCATTGCGGAAGCAATGAAGAGACAGGTCTGATGGACCGTCATTGGTGGTGAAGACAAGAGGGTCGGTAGAACTGGACATCATGTAAATGGACATGTTGTCCGAAGAAGGAGCTGGGGGGTGAACTTCTTCGATCAGGGTGATCTCGGATTCAAGGGAATGTTGTCGAAGGTTGGCTAGAGCCATTCGTAACTTGTACAAGTATTGGAAGTGGTGAGAATAGTGTCCATAAAAACTACAGAGGGCACAAGCATGGTTTGTTCTCAGGGAATTGTTTCTCACTATTGGCCCACTTGGAAGTTCAACCATGGGGAGTTTTTTCGTTCTATCCATGGCATCCAAATGCGTGTAGATTATGGGAATCTCAAGGCAGTTTTGAGTTGGATGGCCCTATTCTTAATAGACGATGCAAGACGGGATCTGTCAAGGTTCAGTGGTAGCTTTTGCATTCTTTCCCCTGGTGCTTTTTGGGTGGGGCAGTGTGGGTGCGGGTGTAGTGGTTGGTTTTTGCAGGCCAGGTGGAGGATGAGATTCGACTGCAATGGGTTGCATGGGGGTTAAGACTACCTAGGGCATTGGTGGTTGAGCCGGTTGATTAAGATACCACACGGGAATTCCCAATGTAAAGTTGGGTAAGTTTAAGGTGGCCATTAATGGCTTTCTCATGACACCAGGCTAGGGAAAGAGGAAGGGAATTGTGTGGACTAGAGACGAGTCTAGATAAATCCCTAATGGTTGTATGTGGTGATGAGGTTGTGGTTGTAGCTGTGTGTAATGTTGCGGCTGAGGATGATGTTGGGGCTATTGTTGATGTTGTGGTTGCTGACGGTGTTGCGGTTGTGATTGGGGATGTAACTGCAGCTGTTGTTTGGGTGAAGCAGTGCTAGATGAGAGCATGCACAAATCTGCAGTCTCGTTTGGTGTCAGTGGTGGTGACACTAAGGAGAAAGAATCTGTCATGGTGGTATCAACAAACAACCGAGGGCCCACATTAAAAAATGGGGAGGTTGGTATGTTGTCAACCATGATGTTGACCACAGGGATAACATTGGAGGGTGCAGTTAGCCCTTGTGGATCAATGGTGTTAATCATAGGGATAACGTTGGCGAGTGTCATTAGCCCTTGCAGATCGTGATAAGTTAGTTGGTCAACCATCATGATTTTCCCTTCATGGGGGAACATCATGAGATGGAAAACAGTTGATGCTATGGTTCTCATGGAATACATATAGCTTCTTCCAAGGAGAAGGTTATAGTAAAACTGAGCATTGAAAACCTCTATGTCAATCAGTATTCTTTTCCCAACTAATGTGATGGGGACATGAGGGAGCATTCATTGGGCTTTAGTGGGATGGCCATCATAAGCCCGCAGAGTTGTAGAGGATGGTTGCAGAATTGGGGATGCAAGCTTCTACCAGAATAGGGTAGACATAATGCATGTGGATTCCCCCTCATCCACTATGCACCGGTGTATGACCAAATTCTGGATAGACACCAGGATTTGGAAGGCAATGGTTGATGGCATCCGTGGTTCTCCATTATTCGTGTCAAATGTGATCAACTTGAAGTCAGAGGGGTCCATGGCACCAAGGGCGGCTAGTAAGGCTTTCTGCTGCATTGGGAAAGTTTTGAGTACCTCAAGAGAAGACATGGAAGTAGGTGTTTGGACCAGATCATCCACGATGTTGTAGCTGACAGTAGCTCTAGCCATGGCATTATTGGCAACCCGGTGTATGGTGGGGTGCGGGAATGGGGGTACTGAAGAGGTGCATTGGTTTTTTTAGACGTAGATGTTGCTGATGTGTTTATAAGTTCAGTGTTGGTTCCATATCGATTTCGTCTGGTCTATAAATTGACCTCTTCAGTTGTCATAGCTAGCAGGTGATGGACACCTATTTCTGCCTTAGGAGGTGCCCCGATGGGATTGGGTTGGGGAGGGGGTGCAGTTGCCACCAATCCTGGGACTGGTAATGGGTTTTGAATCATCATAGGAGGAGGTCTTCGTGGTGCTGGGTTAGGTTAAGTTTGGTCCAATGTGTTGGTGGAATGTTGAACCTCATTTCTAATGGCCTATTTCGCATGACCCATGAAGGGACACTTATATGTGTAGTCCCCATAGACCTCGCATAGTGTGCACGGTTGGTTTGTATGCAACAGAGCATTGCTTCTTGGTGCATTTGGTCGTTGAGTATTTTGGGCTAGCCAGTTTGTTGTGACATTGTTGGGAGGATTTGGTTATTGTCTACCTGCCTACGGTTGATTGTTTCCTTGGTTCCTAGGTCGGTTATTCCTAGCTTACACTTGTTAGTTATTGGGGGCTAGATGGTTGGGACGGTTTTGCTATACAAACACCTATCCCAATGGAACAGGTGGATTCAAGGTGGGGGCTTGAACAGCTTGCACCGGTGGTGCATAGTATACTTGGATGGGTGCTGGAGCCACAAATGTGGGAATTTTTCCTGTGTATTGTTCTGTTGGCCAAGCCAAGGCCTGGGCCTACTACAGTGGTGTAGGTTGTGCATACGAAGTTGTGGCTTCAGACTGGGACATCATTCGTGCATAATCTGGAGTTTTTTTTTGGTACGCAACACAAGGGGTGTTTCTTGGTTGTGGTGGCATTGCAAGTGGTGTCGGATGGTGCTATGGTTGGTGAGAAACATAACCTATGATGCCATCTGCAGCATGGGATGTCCTCAGTGCATCCTGGTAGGAGGTTCCCACACAGGGAGCTTCTGGAATGACAGTGTAAAGGTATCCAGACTGTTCATAGATTAGATAAAACTCCTAAGCTTTCAAGATGGCCTCCTCTTTATATTGGGGACATTCAGATGCGACGTCCTTTGCTATAGGTGGGAGCAAGGTTTTTAGGAACCAATCTAGGAAGATCCTGTCATCAAGTTGGATCTTGCACAAACTACGACATCGTTGCCACTCATGGATGTGTTCAGTTATGTGGGTCGCATTATTCTGGCAATAAGATAAAAATATCTCCACCTCTTCATCATATCTAACGGGGAGTTGGAAATATTGCAGGAACATGAAATCCAAGGAGTTGAAATCTGGGTACTTGGCTTGTGGTAGCTCGATGTACCACTTGGCCGCAGCACTTGTGAGGGTGCGTTGGAACCGTTGGAGTCTGATTGAATCATCTACGATGTTATTTGATGAGCACCATAAGTGAAATGTCATGATGTGGTTTTGGGGCACTCCCCTGTCTTCCCTTCAAACTTGGGAATGTCTGAGGGAAGTTTGGTTGGCATGGGAGGCCAAAACGTTTGATGGCAGATAGGATCATTTGTTAACTGAGCCAATTCAGGCAAGTTGAGACATGACATGAAAGGAAGGTTTGACCCAAGGTTGATGTGAGATGGGGCAGCCATGGTGGTGGGGTTAATAGGTACCTGATGCACCTGCATAACTGGGGGTACTTGTGGCACCATTATGGACGGACTAGTGCCCCCAAGTGTGGTAGGAGGGGTAGTGTAGGTGGAAGGGCCACTACCCCCATGTTTGATAGGAGGGGCAGTGTAGGTGGAAGGGATACTGCCCCCATGTGTTCCAGGTGGGACAACTTGACTGGTCAATGTGGGTGGTGGCAACTGGCTTATGATGGTTTGCATGACTATGTTGGGACCACGAATAGAGGTGTTGGTGGTAGTGTGAGGTGTGGACATGGGTCCACTACCAATCACTACGCTGAAAAATGGATCCGGGTTTGCACCAGCCATGGGACTTGATGGTGCAGTATGCAAGTCTAGATCAGATTGGTATGATTCTAAGTCTGAATCAGAGGCTGTATGGCCTTCTGATGGTGTAGAGGGTCATCGAGAATGGTCTCGACGGTGTTGGTTCAAGGACCCGATCTGTGGTGGGTCGCCTCTCAAGCATGAGGAAGAACGTGGGGGATCAATCATGTTTAATCTGTATGTCATAATGGTGAAATATGGTGCTGATTTTGGACCCTGGTTTTAATGGATTCCTATTGGAATCAGGTGGTCACTCGACCACCAATACTACCAGAAGACATCGCTTGTATTTTTCCTCATGGGAGTGCTAGTCAATCGATGGGGGTCGTTGCCCATTTCTCTTGGCAATTCCTCTTAGTGGCTAGCTACTTTGGGGTTCCCATAGTAATCCTCACAATGATTTTTTGGGCTGAGCCCAAGTACTTCCCACGGTTAAGGTAGTTAGGGAATTATGTCCTCAAAGACTGCAGATGTACTACTTAGTGTAAATTGTAAATTTTAATGGCTCACTCAGAGTCATGAACTGAGCTGGGTTGGTTTATATGGTATGGTTTGTGTGTATGTATTTTGTTTTTCTATTATGATTAGTGGCTTATTAAATGGTTTATGAATATTTCACAGAGTTCAGAACATTGTCAATGAAAGCAGTAAATGATAATAAAAAATTTACACATGTACCATTTGTGAATCTGAACTATGATAGCCTAACTAGGTGACTACCTTGCACCTATATTTCTCTTCAAATAGGAAAGGGTGTTGGGCTCTCAATAGAATGGGACTAATCCCATCCATAGATCCATAGGTCACCCTCCAAATGCAAGTTTGGTCAACAGAGAGGATGTTGAGTGTCGCGAGAATCCCTCCTTCTCTACCCCCTCTACCTTCCAAGTCACCCGTTTTTAGTGCCTTTGAAAAATAATAGGTGAAGTGCCTATTACTATATGAGCTTCACCCTTTGTCTTATCCTAGAATAACTCGAAGGGTGATGACTGGGTAGAGGAGAAAGGGCTAGGAAAGATGTTGATTTTAATTATAGCAATTTCTTAATCAAGCTTTGTTCATGTTCATTAATCCATCAACCATTGATTTACACGTTGATTTACACATGCTGCAAATAAAATTAACAAATACTGAATAGAAACAGAAATAGATTTGATGGACAGAGGTGGCTAAGCCACACTGACAGTCCTTAACTTTAAAAAAATCAGAATCTGAGAGATAAATCACACTTTTCGGGTCAAATCTGACAAGGGGGTCTCCAAATTTTCCCAAAAACAAGTGAGGGGATCGCTCATAACCTGTAGACAGAAGCGAGCTAACTACTGGGAGGGGGCTGCACCTTTCAGGGAAAAATGGGTGACCTGGTTGCACCTATCAGGCCTGAATGAGCAACCTGGTCCCCTCTTTCAACCCAATAAGAGCGACTTGCTCTGGAAAGTGAAATTGTTTTTTGATCCTGAGCCAGATACGACTGACATTAACCTGTACTAAGGCCAAATGGGCTCATATTGGCCTTGAGGAGGCTCGATAGTAACTAGAAATGCAGAAAAAAGAAGATCTAAGCTAGAATTAGCAAAAATTTAAACTAGGGAAAGAAAACAAAAATAAAAACTAAAACTTGTAAAAACAATCCAGGGATCCTGTGGGATCGACCTGGTATGGTCGCCAGTTCTGTAGCAGGGATTTCTCCCTTAGTACAGGGCAGGAATGGCTACCTTCTATCTATAGGATAGAAGGGCAGGGTTCCTGGTGGTTGTGCAAGAAAAATGAAATAGAAATGAAAGAAAAATAGAAACAAAGAAACCCCTCTGCACACAAGGTTATGGGTTTAGCTCCAATACCCTGCATACAACTTGTTAGAAAACCTGGAAACAAACAATGGAGATCTGCAAGAACATGTTAGTCCATAAACCTGCAAGCAAAGATAAGTTAAAAAAAACTAAAACAAACAATACAAAACAGACATTATACCTTCAATGGGTGGGAATGGGCCACCATTCCCTAGCTTGGAGAGGCACCTCTCTTGAGAATGGGGGAGCTATGGCTCAATGGTAGGATGGATGAGATGGAGGGTGAATGGCTTGAGAGGTAAATGGTCTCAAGGCACTCACTCAGGTAGCATAATAGTATGCAAGGAAGGAATGTTTTTAGAGTGACCACGACCCCTCTATTTATAGCTATTTTAGGGTTCTAAGCCCCTGGTCAGGGCTTTAGCCCCTTTCTTGGGATTTTAGCCCATTTCTCTCAATATTTATCTCTTTTTGAGGTTTTAGGCTCCTTTGAGGGGTTTTATCCCCGTTTTGGAGGCTTTTGCCCCTATGAGAGCTATTTTGGCTCTTTTTAGGGGATTTTAAGTCCTTTTGCACATTTTGGAGCCTTTTTTAGGGCGTGGGGGTCAAATCGGGTCAAATGAGGGTCGTGTATGGGTGTCCTTGGGTGCTGCAGTCCATGTAGAGATGAGTGAGGGATTTTTGTTGGTGTATTTGTAACTTCAGAATGTATTCATCTGTATATCTTATGTATTGTACCCTGATATTTATTCTGGGATGTGTCTATAATGTTATTGAGTCATGTCATACCATGATGTTCCCATAAAGAAGTTTCTATAATGTAACAAGTCATGTCAAGTCATTGTGGGTAACCCTCCTATTGGTCAAGCGTTAAAGTTCTCGCAGTTGTGGGGCCCTAGGGTTATTAGACTATCCTAGAGAAGTCGACCCTAGGTGAGTCATTGTAAGTCGGGGCATTAGTCCCCACCATTATGTTAAGGATGAACCTCCTTGTTGGTCGAAGGAGGCAAAGTCCCCACAAGTTGTGGGGAACTAGGGTTATTAGACACTCCTAGAGATGTCAACTCTAGTAAGTAATTGTTAAGTGAGGATGACATGTTGGAGTGGGTTTCAAGTGAACGAAAGAATATAAATAGAGAGTGAGCCTCTCTATTTATCACACACACACTCACTCATTGGGGCGCATGAGTGAGAAATAAGAAGCTCTCTCAGTGTGAGAGAGAGAGAGAGACAGAAGCTATGGAGATCATTTTTATGTTTTTTGGTTTTAGTTTTGGTGCTAATTCTATCTCCAAGGAAGTTGCGGGATTTTCACCATTTATGGTTTCCCCAAGGATAAACACTATGTTCATTGTCTCTTGTGTTTGATTTCTCTACTTGTTATTCTCTCAGTTAAAGATCCTAATGTATTGCTATCTTAAATGATAAAAATATAACATGGAGTCAGAGCTAACCTGAGAAGAAGACATTTGTTAGCTAGAATATTTCACCTCTTGCAGACAGCAAGGTGTTCCACTGGTCTGAATGGTTTAGATCCAGAACAAATAGAGGACAGAGGTTGAAGACTCTCCCTAGACGTTGTAGATATCTGGAATACAACAATTTGACAGTTCACCTATGTCCCTGCAAAAAAGCTCAACACGAAATGAATCAAAGCAACCAGAATATGATCCACTAATCTATGCTAGTGACTAAGGAATCTAGCAACATATATATGTGAAATCACAACAACAACATCATATGTGGGACAGAAATCAACTTGCAATTGAAATATGAAGAAGTTTACAACTGATCCTTAGTGTTGACATGCATCTCCATGAAACTTGCTCTTCATCCCCAAAAGCTCTGGCTCTAGCTCTCTATTCTCTCTCCAAATGATCTTGGGCCAAGGATCAATCCAATAGCATAACAATACCTTCCATGTTCTCCCCTCAACCATGGCTATGAGCTCATATTTATAGGGCTTTAATGGATAGATATGGTTGAAAAATTAGTGGGCGAGGTGGCCTTTAAGATCCTAGGATGAGGGATCTCGAGCTCAACCAACCCATAACAGTAGGGATAAGGTAGTACACAAGGCTTATCATCTAGAAGCATTGAGAAACTTCTATTTTTTCCTTTTTACCCAGGGTACCACGCTTCTCCTTCTATGATAGAGCAGTTTTGGTAATAAACGCCTATGGACCAAGGGCAATGGGAAGTGGCACCACTTGTGGAAAACCTATGAAAGGCAGTGTGAGTAGGGGTACTGCTCCTGGATAAAGGGGCATGCGCAGTGTTGGGAATTTGTATGACAGATTGATAAAAAACCATTTAGTTTCCACTCTAGAAGCTGGGATTCAGGGCAAGTAGGTATGTCAAATGTCTTATCACATGATGGTGACAAGATTTTGGTATAACAAAATGCCCCCCAAAGCATGAGTCTTAGAGTGATATGATAAACAAGAGCTTTGAGAACAAGTTGGCACCAAAAGATGAAAATGTCAGCTCGATCGGAGTATGCTGTTAAGTAGGCATCTATAGTACATCAGTATGTTTCTCATAGATGCAAGTAACCAAACTCATAGCTGCAGACCAATACAAAGTAGATCCATGAGTTGAATAAACAAGCATGGCTACTAGAATACATCGTAGATCCATGTGATAGAGGACTCAAACTTGGACATAGATACTAGACATACAATGTAGATCTATGTCATACAGATGTAAATTTGAGCATAGCCATGGCCATACAAATGTGGATCCATGCTAGATATACAAAACTCCATCGCAACTTGGGGAAAAATCAATGAGCGCTTTTAAACAAATGCCCAGGGTATTCATCTCATCTTCCACAAAGTACGATTCTATCCATGTGATTACAATGATCTGAAGTAAAACATGGTAGAAACCACTTGATTACCAGCCAATGATGTGAACTGTTAACAAGTGCGAAGGAGATCATCATTAATGTCAATGATTCCCAAGGTATCCTAGTACAATATATGGAGTGCAAATAGATGTCCTAATGTCAAACACCCAGTCGATTCTATCGATCATAGGTCAATGATGTGAACCTATGTCAAGAGCAAGAGAATCTGTCATTAAGGCATATAGATCTCAAGGTACTAAATATTGTTTCTAAGACTATTTCCTAGATGATGAGCTGATGTTGACGGGAATAGTCTCGTCGAAGGAGGGCCATGATGAGTCCCACATCAATGACACGAAAGTTGGAACATAGTTCTAAAATGATGTGAATGTAGTAACCATATGACTAACTCAAAGATACTGACACAAAGACTATGTAGACTGCAGAGGTAAGACTTCTTCAAATCCCCTTTGAACATCGAGTGGCACAACAAAAAGACTTGGAAGCATGACTATACAGGACAAATACACAATACGACAGTGGACAGTGCATTCTTTTGAAAGACTCAAAGGATTGACATGACTCATGAAAGTGGACCGTCACGGAGATCAGCTGAGTACCCAATTGACTGAAATGATTGTGCAGACAAGTGCCATGTTCAAAGGTAACAACAAACAACTACCATTATTTACAAAATGATTTCCTTCCCATTTCTCCCATCATGATTGATGAGTGCCTCTTTTTGGTTTTACGAGTTCAAAGAGGGTAACAAACAATCGATATAGCTTGTCGAAAGACAAGTCTAGACTCATGTTTTACGAACCTGAGAGAGGAGGGCTTCATTCCCAAAATGGGTCTCTCAATGTTTAATTTAATTAGTCCACTGAAAGAAAACTCGGTATCGTTCATATTTAGAGAGTCTGAACAAACACAGAAGAAAAATCCATGGGGGTCCTTTTTCATATGATTTAGTCTCTAAGGCCTGAAAAAATGTAAAATCATACCTTAGAGAACTCTTCCAGTCATGATTGGCTGGAGTGATCCTTTTTCGTAAATATTTCTATCCGAACCAAAAAATAGATAACCTACCATCGGACAGACGACTCTTCAAGTAATTTAATGAGAATGAAGAAGACAATATCGCTCGACAATATTTTCGTATTTAGGGAGCCTAAAAATGGTTTAAAGACAACTCCATTAACCTTTTTCATGTTTGAATCCAGAGCACAAAAAAGTAATAAAATAATCTCAAACCACTTTTCATGTTTTAACCAGAGCACGAAAAATGAAAAGTAAACTCAACACCATCTTACTGTTTTTAACAAGCTCGAAGATCAGTTGAAAGAATGCTCAGGGATTGGTTTCATTTTTACGTGACCTTGAAACCAATGGGTAAACTATGCTTGTGCTTTAAAAATCCCATTAACATTATATATAGAGGTTGGAATCATGCCCCCAGCATGGTTGCTAGTGAATCCTACACCTAACATGGTTGCTAGGGGCTTGACATGCCCCCCAAGCTTCGTTTCATTCGACAATTCTTCTTCCATACCCAACCTAAAAACCTAGTTACTAATATGAAAGTGTTCACCAGGGGGGTAGGAAGAACAAGAATCAGGAAAGTGAAAAGAAGGTTCAAGTTCTAACACTAAAGTGAAGACTCGACTCAAGGGAAGGGGATCTATTTCATTTTTACACAAGCTTGAAATAGAAGGTAACTATGCTTAGAACATGGTTTCATTTTTATGCAAGATTGAAACCAAAAGCATAAACTATGCTTAAGGAATGGTTTTATTTTTTAACGAGCTTGAAACCAAAAGCGTAAACTATGCTCTAGGAGTGGTTTTATTTTTTAACGAGCTTGAAACCAAAAGTAAACTATGCTCTAGGAGTGGTTTTATTTTTTAATGAGCTTGAAACCAAAAGTAAACTATGCTCTAGACATGGTTTCATTTTTATGCAAGCTTGAAACCAAAATCATAAACTATGCTTAAGGAATGGTTTTATTTTTTACCGAGCTTGAAACCAAAAGTAAACTATGCTCGCAAACGTGCTCCTACTGAACATGATATCCAGAGGTTGGTAGGTTGCCCCCATTTCATAAAATGCTAATGGCTTAAATCCATTATGATTTCCATAGACTGGAGCCATGCCCCCATTTTACCTATGATGGGAAGAATCTAACTAGAAGAAGGGGAAGGAACCACAAGAACATGCAGCACATTCAGGGCAGTCTGATTACTAGGAGTAATGCGATGATCAGGTGTAACAAATGAAAGTTGATCAATGGTCACCATATTCCCATCATGGGGAAAATGCATAACTCTAAAGAGTGTGGACACAACAGCCTTCATGCCATAAACATAATCACTTCCAAGGAGCAGATTGAAATCTAAAGGAACTTGGACCACCATAACATCAATACAGACAGTTTTCCCTCCTAATGTAATAGGTAAAAAAGGAAGGGTCCCTAAAGGTACAGTAGGCCTTCAATTAAAATCCAATATCTAATCGGTGGCTAGCACAAGCTAAGGAGAACCTAAATATTTCCAAGCAGTTGAGGATAGAATACTAACAGAAGCCCCGTCGTCAACAATAGTGCAAAGTATCTGCCTAGCGGTAACATTCACAACTATCTGAAAATGAACACTCGGATGAATACGAGACTCTATTAGGTTACTCTAGCCAAAGGAAATAACCTCACTACTCAGAGAGGGTTCTATCGAAATAGACAAAATTTCCTCTTGTCGAGAACAATCAGAACGAAGCATAACAATTTCGGCAGGTTTAAGTTCATTCTCTACTGGAAGAGAAGAACAAGACGAAGATTTGGTCAAAATGACTACTTCAGTATTAACACTCTCTGATGAAAGAGAGGGATCAGATGGAAATCAAACCGAGTCGACCACTTTAACTTCACTCTCTAAAGGAAGAGTGGGATTAACCACAGATAAATCTGAATCAACCACTTGTTCAACCAATGGGGGATTAAGGGATAACTCACTATCACTAGTTGGAATCACCTATTGATGATCAGTAATATTTTCCAACCAACACGAGGCTTCATCCATGCTTGGACAAAGAAAAGTATGATGCATAGCCTTGCATATCAAACAAGGATACAAGACTTTACCCTTACGACCTTTTACTAATGGGTCACTAGTTGAGGGAGTATCATCAAATTATGATCAAAGGTTGATGACACAGATGGTTTGGATCTTTTAGACCACTCTTCTTGTACAAGGGAGAGACTGGGACACTCCTTAAGAAGGTTGTCCCCCTTGCAAAGCTTACAAGGGAAATTGGGTTTTTCGGGTGTTCTCTTAGAATGGGCACCATCAAGAGCAAATGGTTGCTACTTTTTCTCTTTCTTATCCTTCTTCTTTTTACCCTTCCCTTTCTTCTTCTTCTTATCCGCATGACTACTAACCATAGAGCTTTGTTCAAGAAAAGAAGAAGAAAGGGGTGGAACATCAACCGACGAAGAAGTAGAGGGATTAGGTTGAGGTAGATCCTCTCCTGGAGGAGAGGTGACATTTGAGAAATTAGGTGTAACATGAATTACCGGATTAAATAGGCAGACTAGTAATCCTATAGTTAATCTAGGACGATTTATAGTGGCAATAGAGGGAGGACCAATACCTTCACTTGGAGGGAATACAAAAGGTACACCTTGGAAAGGGACCTCTTGAGTGGTAGTCCCAGATGAAGATGCCATCTCTAAACTCTCTAATAACTCCCTAACTACCACGCACAAGCAAGTACTACTCAAACTAAAAGCTACAAGCAAACATGTGAAAGGAGTGGATAAGAGTCAGAAACCTCATAGGATAGGCTAAAAGGATAACTTAGATGGTTTGAGGATTCCTAAAAAGGTCTCTTGATATACACAAGGTACAAGGGAGCTCAAATCAGTAGTAGTTATGCATGACCGTTAACAAGGGACCTTCCGATATACAATAGAGTACGTGAAGTACCTTTCTATATAACTCAAGGGTACATGAAAGGCCGTTCGATATACCGAAGGTACGTGGAAGAACTACGTGAGTCCTGGGATGTAATGCAGACAAATAACAACAACTCCCATGCTTAACGATGCCCGAACATGTCTCTAACTTATCACTCAAATTTCTAAAAGTTTTAACCTAGTACTACCGTTAATTTTATCTTATGTGTTTAGTTGGAACCATGGAGTGAAAACTTGAAATTAAAGAAGATGCACACTGATCTATATGATAATTCAAGTTTTCCTCTTCAATGAAATCTACCTAAGAGAGGGAGAGAGATTTACTTGTCTTCCCAAAATGTACACCCAAATGCAAATGCAATTCTATCTTTTCAAACGAAAAGTGAAATATCAATGCACACCAAACAATCTTCAAAGTAAATAAGAAAGATACCTAGAGAACATATAACATAAATCAAAATGTTTCCTATCTTTTCATGCTTGAAAAAGACGCATAAAAACTCAATGGAAAGATGATTTCACTAACGTTTCCAAACAAATCTAACTCTAATGCATGCAAAGCTAAAAACATATATTTCTTCTCAATGAAAGTAAGATCTAGAATTTCAAACAATCATGCACTAAACAAGAAGAAAATCATTCAACAAGCTTGTGAATAAAGTAAGAGAGAGAGAAAACTAAAACTTCTCTTTGAAATAGACAAGGAAATGAAGAACCAGTCTTTCCTACCAAGCACTGAAAAATTTAGCATGCAAAAGGAAACAAAAATCACCCCAAGCAAAGGAAGACTTAAAACAACATGGATCACTCATGCATTCCAAGTCCAAAACAAACCAAAGCCTACTCAAGAAAATGAAATGTATATTTCCAATTCCAATGAATAATATCTACAGAAAAGAGCAAGAGGTTTGAAGCAAAGAAAATAATGAAAAATCTAATGCAAGAAACACAAACTCTCTTGGAATGCAAAGAGAATATAACCCTCAGAGCGACTGCAAAATATACAATTCATGTCCCCTCCTGGCTGTGTGGGAGCATTTTTTTTCAAAAGTACACTTCATTTTCATCAAAAAGTAAGCTAAAAACACACAAAAAATAAAAATACAAGGTTTGGAACAGGGCCTACCTGGCACCGTGTAGATGAAACTATTGACAGGCGGTTTTGAGGCAGAACCACTCATTGCTCACTGGATTCAGGAAGTGGCACCGCATATGGCTATCTAGACTCAGGCGGTGGCACCGTTCCTTGCCAACAAAACATGTGCGATTCCCTATAAAAATCCAAAACACAAAGAGAACGATAGATCAAGTCAGAAAAAGGATAGATCAAGGAAAATACTGTTGAATTGAGTATGGAAACAGAGCATAAAAGACCGAAATGACTCAGATCTGAACAGATCTGGAAATTTCAAACCCAAATAATACAAATCAGAAAGTAGATCTAACTGAAAATATTTGAAGAAAATGGAGCCTGGATTCGGACAAGAGTTGCAGACTGAGGAAGATCAGAACAACTAAATACTCTATTCCCCAGCAGAGTCGCCAGATTTCTTAGCTGGAATATTTCACCTCCTACAGACAGCAAGGTGTTCCACTAGTCTAAACGGTTCATATCCAGAACAAATAGAGGACAAAGGTTGAAGACTCTCCCTAGACACTGTAGATATATGGAATACAAGGCTTTGACAGTTCACCTGTGTACCTGCAAAAAAGCTCAACATGAAATGAATCAAAGAAACCAGAATATGATCTACTAATCTATGCTAGTGACTAAGGAATCTAGCAACATATATATGCGAAATCACAACAAGAACATCATATGTGGGACAGAAATCAACTTGCATTAGAAATATGAATAATTTTACAACTGAGCCTTAGTGTTGACATGCATCTCCATGAAACCAACTCTTCATCCCAAAAATCTCTGACTCTAGCTCTCTATGCTCTCTCCAAATGATCTTGGGCCAAGGATCAATCAAACAGCATAAGAATACCTTCCATGTTCTCCCCTCAACCATGGCTATGAGCTCATATTTATAGGGCTTTAATGGATAGAGATGGTTGAGAAATTAGTGGGTGAGGTGGCCTCTAAGATCCTAGGATGAGGGATCTCGGACTCAACCAACCCACAATAGTAGGGATAAGGTAGCACACAAGGATTCTCATCTAGAAGCCTCGAGAAACTTCTCTTTTTCCCTTTTTACTGAGGGTACTGCGCTTCTCCTTCTATGACAGAGCGGTTCTCGTAATAACCACCTATGGACCAAGGGCAATGGGAAGTGGCACCGCTTGTGGACAACCTATGAAAGGTGGTGTGAGTAGGGGTACCACTCCTAGATAAAGGGGAATGCACGGTTCTAGGAATTTGTATGACAGATTGATGAAAAACCATTTAGTTTCCACTCCAGAAGTTGGGATTCAGGGCAAGTAGGTATGTCAAATGTCTTATCACATGACGGTGACAATATTTTTGTATAAAAACATTGTGTAGCTATAGAAGCTAGGTATTCTTAATTTTTGGGTCTCTCTCCACAATCCATCAGCAAAAGTATTCTAGGCTGAATCTTCATTGAAGGGCGCATCTTTCTGTCGAAGCGAAATTTGATTCCGAGCATTTTTAGTTTTGGTATGGAAAATTAGGGCTTTCTATAGAAGAGGAATTTTTGAGTGATCCTGGCATAGGATTTTTATCCTCATAAAAATCAAAGTTTGGAGACCTGGATCAAGATTTTTGGTTGGGTGAAACTCCAAGAAATTCAAACCCTAGTTTGACCCTGAGCTAGAAAAACCCTAAATACTAAAACGGATAAGTTTTGGTACATTCGCTATATCTAGATATTGGCGAAGGCTCAAGAGCTAAAACTTGCAGAGGCTGAAGATAAAAGATTTATTTACACTATGTCCAAAATTCATCCTTAGATTCACTATATTCTGGGAGATATGATCCCTCCAAGTTAGGGTTCCAACCTCTTCCATAATTCATCCCTAAATAGGACACCTGGGGAGAATTACTATATCTTGGGATACAAAGGTCCAAATGAAATTATTGAAGATGTTCTAGAAAGGGAACAGACTGTAAATTTTGTGGTCCAAGTTTCTGACTCAGAATATGAACCAGTGACATGTGGAAGCCATATAACTTCACTGTTCTAAACAATCCTGTAACAGGTCACCTTGGGAAACTAATCATAAGTCCCAATTGGTGAAACCAATTCTGACAAAACATGTGTTGTTGGATCAGCGACATGCGCAACTACCTTAGTGCAAAATTTTAGACATAGAGGAGTAGTAATGTCAGAGATACTACAGAAACAGTAACATGAATGTCTGTAGAAGAAATTGGAAAAATAGGGCTTCCTGTTCTGGAAGCTTCCCTCCACTGTTTTCAGAAAAGGAGTACATTGGACAGCTCAACTTGAAGAGATCTATATTTCTATCCAATAAGATATGAAATATTCCAAGTTTTGAAAATTAGGGTTTCTCTGACAAACCCTAGATCAGCCACCTCCGGAACTAGGACGGACACCTCAAATTGGTAAGATCTAATCTTTTTCTATTTACATTTGTGGTTCTCATTTCAAAATGATCTATCACATCAGCTTGATGAGAAGCTTGGTGAAGTTGACAAATTCCAAGCATGGAAGTATTTGATCTCGCTGAAGAAAATTAATTGGACACCTACATGAGTAGAACAGGGTCCAATTCCAGAGGGAGATGAGGCTAAAAGCCTTACAATAAAAGAACTTGGTCAAGGCCAAGACGATCATGTTGATTCAATCATGGATCACACTGTACCACAAGTGTCTTCCCTAAAGACACCGAAGCTGTTTGAATCCTTGAACAAGCTATTTTAAGGGAAGAACATAAATCGAAATATGAGATTAAGAAACCAATTGAAGAATGTGAAGATCCAAAATGCAGATACCATACAGTCATCTCTCAAATCAAAGAACAACTTGTAGTAGTAGAAGAAGAAGTGGAGAATGAAGAAGTGGTGATAGCCACCTTGAATGGCCTCCCAAGGTCATGGGATTCATTCATGCAAGGAATGTGTGCCAGAAGGAAGTGATTAGTTTCAACAGACTCTGGGAAGAGCACACATAATAAGAGAAGAGAAGATGGGAGCAACTAAAGATCAAGCTCTCACCATCCAAAGAAGATCCCTCAACCAATGAGGAATATGAAGAACTCAACTCTTGGAGAACCTCTTATCCACCTTAGCATTGGATAAGAAACAAAGCTATTATGAATGAATAAGATGATGAAGCTTAAGGCTCAAGAAGGAGTCTACCCATGAAACAAATAAAGATAAGCATTCAATTGTCATTTCATGATATTGTTTTTGTTATGCATTTGTTTATATTCAGTTAATGTATTATGCATGATAGAATGTTTGCATTAATGACAGTATACTACTAATATGCATGAGATGGGTAAGTATCTCATGGTGCTATACAACTCTCCATTTCTACTTATGTAGAATGAAACCTCTTTGCTGACATATTGGATTAGTGCACAATCTCAATGTTGTCCTAGTAGAGATGGAAGGCGCCTAGAAAAGTTTCTGTGAGATATGGATGAATGTTATATTGGCTAAAGTAGTTGCATGATCATATATTTATGCATAAGAATTTTCCAATATGAATATTCCTTATGAAATGTTTCTAACCATACAAATGCATTTGACTTGTAGGAAAGATTGCATACATAATCGACTAAAAGAAAAGAAGGATGAGACTTGTTCTGAAGAACAAGTGACAACATTTCAAAATGAAAAAAATAATAATATGACGAATGCAGCGATATCATTGATGTAGAACCTTCCAAGAACAAAGGGAAGATCAGTTCAAGAAGATTGATGTCTAGGATGTAGTATCGATACGTGAAGAAAAGTTCGTAGTTCCATCATGCAGTAGATGGAAACATTGTGGGATACAAGGAAAGATTCGTAGCACGAGGCATGGCTTACGAAGAGACATTTGTAGCCACTGCAAGTGAAGACACATGATAGGTAGAATCATGTGTGCAAATGAAAGAAGGCCTTGTATGAGCTCAGAAGACACCCATGGGATAACACATACACGAGGAGCTTGATGAAGATCTGAACCTTTGCTACAAGGTTGATAAAGAATGACAAGCTCACATATGGGTACAAGAAGAACTTTTGAAAAGGTTCAAGATAGAGGATCTTGGTATCCAGTGATCCTAGATGGATATATAGAAGATTAGTAGCATAGGCAGCTACTTGTCACTCCAGTAGAGAATGTTTCAGTTGTTGGGGTGCGCACCTTAACGGTCCCCAATTTTGGTAAATCCACAGTTTTTGTGGGAGTTTGTAAGCGGAGTTACGACTCAAAATAGTCCTAGGGGTGTCGGGGTTGAGTCAAAGTCCTATTTTTGTAATAAACCCATGGTTTAAGTCCAGGGTTTAGGGTTCGGGGTGCCCATGATTTAAGCCCATGGTTTTGTAATAAGTGCACTATAAATAAGAACTCTTGTAAAGAAGTCAGTTTAGGCTTTTGATGTAAGATGAATTAATGCGAAGCTAAGGCTATTTTGTAAGAGAAGGTTAAGTCCCAGCTGTGTGCATGGACGACCTCTGTAGCTGTGTGCGCAGAGGGTTTTGGGTGATAAAGGAAATCTGCAGCTGTGTGTGCAGAGGCTTTTGGGTGATAAAGGAAATATGCAGCTGAGTGCGCAGAGGCCTGTAGCTATGTGCGCGGCTTTGAGGACTTGAAGGGATCTGCAACTAAGTGCGCATATCAGAACTGTGGTTTTTGTAAAGAGTTGAATAAAACACAGTTCTATGGACGTAACCCCTAATTTGGGGGTGAACCATGTTATATCGTGTGTTGTGGTTTTTGTTGTGTTGTTGTTATGTTCTTTATGCATTGATAAATATATATCTGATAAGTAAGATCACTGCTAAATATTAACTTCACTGGAATTCCCAGTAAAGGGTTAAGCAAGACACTGTTTGTTTATCTAACCGCGAAGCTAAAGAAGTGACTAGCAAAGTTCTGCATTATATGATTATAAGTGTTGGAAACTAAAGGTACAGTAATATCCCTCTTCTGCTTGTAGAAACCTGATTCTGCGGCACCCCATAGTTGTTTCGGGTGAGACTGCAACCTGTTCGCAGGTTGTTTCCGAAAGGGCCAACACTGTGGGTCTTTTGTTGGTGCGAAGTTAACGGTATAAAGCTCGGGTCTGCCCTATAGCCCAACAAATTGGTTCCATTGCCGGTTGAACTCAGTATCTGCTCAAGAGGGGTTTACATCGTACCTCGAGGGCTATGTTCTGGAGACCCTTTGTGAAGGAAATCGGTGATTGGCTTGATGAGACTTATCTGAAATTCGCTGAGCAAGAGAACAAAGATCCGCGTCGTAGTACAAATGACTTTTTACAATGGTATGTTTTTTGTGATGTTTATGAAATTTTCTTTGGTAGTATCCACATAGAGTTGCACCAGTGGTTATCCAGGTTAACAGAGAGAAGGACGAACTTGCAAGAACGTCCATTTCCTAATTTCACCCCCGTAAGAATTAATATACTGAAAAGGGTGAACAATGAGATATCCCGCATTGTTGAATTCTGGACAACGCGAACCCTTGAAGCATTTGTGATGGAGTTCGCCATTGACACGAGTACTTCCTTTAGTGAAGCCAAGCGGAAATTTTTCAAAGGACCAAGGGGTAAGTTTTTGAATTCATTTAGTTTGAGAATTGAAATGCTATTAGCTGAAAAAGGTATATTGCTCATTGAATCAGATTGTTAGATTTAGTATTACTAACCTATGTTTGCAAGTGAAAATACCTTCGACGAGCAAAGTGGTTTGCTGCGAAGTGGCAAAAGGTACAAGAGAAATTTTGAGTCCTATACCCTAGGTCAGAATACCGAGTCTAACCCCGTAAGTCCAGCAGCCTCAGAGCCTGAAGAAACCCCTCCTGTTAGAAACCCTCCGGTAACCCCGCAGCGAAGACCTATTATCCCTGAGAACCCGTCGCAGTCTGAAAGTAACCCTATCCCAAGTATTCTTGCCGCAGGTCAGTCTACCCCAGTAAGTTCCCCCACGCCTACTACCATTCCCCCTCCCTCCCCCCCTAGATCCGCGATGGCCCATATGAATGATGACATTAAGCTCCCTGTTTTCAAAGGAACTGGATCAGAGGATCCAGAACAGTCTTGGTTTTTATGTGAAGCAGTGTGGACTGCTAAGACCATTATGGATCAAGATACAAAAAGAGCACAGCTGGTTACTTCTTTCAGAGACTGCGCTCTAACCTAGTTCATGAAGTTTTTCAGCACTCAGAACCATGCCTTGGCTGATATAAAAGCAACAATGATAAAGGAATTTAAGAAGCCGAAATTAGAGTCGCAGTGTATCACTGAATTGAAAGAGATTCAGCAGAGGTGCGGTGAATCAGTGTGGGACTTTGATCAAAGATTCAAAGTTCTGCTAGACCAAGTCAGTTTCACCATTGGACCTGCGCAGCACAAGGAATGGTTCATTGCAATGTTGCTACTGCATATCAGAACTCCACTCATGTAAAAGAAGGTTGCTAACCAGTAGGAGGCTCTAGAAATCACGATGAAGCTTGAAACCGCTCTTGTCGAAGATAATTCTGGTATTGCTCAAATCCAAGCACAGTTGGCAGCGATGACTCTAGAGCTTCACGATATGAAGAAAGGAAAAACCGGTCGCGAAGAGGTTTGGTGTACACAATGTTGGACAGAAGGTCACGACAAGGAACAGTGTCCTGTGATAAGAAATTACCTGAATACTGGTGCACCAAACCCATTCAACCCTGCTGTTCTATATTGTGAGATCTATCGGACAACTAGCCAGCATCGACCTGAGAATTGCTATCTGCTACAGAGGTATGTGCAAGTCCCCAAGAACCCCTATTGTAACTTCTATAAGTCCGTAGGACATAATGAAGATGAGTGTCACAGTTATGACCTCATGCGAGAACGCACCTACGACACCTATCGGGTACAAAATGAGGGATAGAGCAATGATGGCTATGGTTACCATGGTGGTGCATCAGGTAGAGGTGCTTTTGGAGCTCATGGTCATGGTGGTATGACCAAAAGAGGAAGATGACATGTTGTGTGTTACAACTGTAACCAGGCTGGGCATCTAGCGAGAGACTGTCGGAACCCAACTACGACATGTCGGTATTGCCGAGCAGTAGATCATGTGATCGAGCAGTGCCCGCAGTTGATAGCGAAGATTCAGGAAATAAAAAGTGCCCCTACTCAGAATATTCATATGATTTCTGTCGAGCAAAGACCTTCCCCAGCCATTAATGTTGTTACCAGGAGTGGAGAGACGACGAAAGTGCTGAACAAGGAGAAATATCCTGTCGAGGCTTGGGTTCGGAAGGCCCCAGAAAAAATCCCCATATTTGATATCGAAAGAGAAAAAGAGACATTTATGGAAGCCAAGAGAGACTTTGATAACCCCAACACATCAGTAATACCTGCGCAACAACTTTAGCAGCAGTCACAGCTGCAAGAAGCTTCGACAGATAAAGTAAGTACACTGTCCTCCTTTTTACAAAGTTGTTTGAAGCTCTTACGAAATTAGAATTCTTTAAGTGAGTTGCAGAAATTTATTACTTCCTGCGAACCTCAGCAAAGTTTTGGTCAGGCAAAAGCTATTAATAGAGTCAGGAGAACTGGTAGGAAAATGAGATTGAAAGCTCAGATAGGAGAGTATGTTATGATTGATGTTATCTTGGACCTAGGATCATAGGTAAATGTATTAACTAAGAAAACCTAGGAACAAATAGGAAAACCTACCCTTGATTGGTCCCCTATACAGTTGAGATTAGCCAATCAACAGAAGATTGTGCCCCTAGGACGATTCCCTAAGGTCCCAGTAGATATTGATGGCATCTGTACTGTAGCAGACTTCGAAGTTATTGAGATAATTGATGACAGCAACCCCTATCCAGCATTGCTAGGTATTGAGTGGGCATTAGACAATGATGCAGTCATTAACCTAAAGAAGAGACAAATGAATTTCGAAGGGAAAGGAATGAGAGTCATAGTCCCATTGGATTCTTCTCAAGGAGAGAGATACACAGATCCAGTAAGAGATGAATACCAGGATGTTTTGGATCACATCTACAATATCACAGCGAAGGAAGAAGATTATGTTGATCCTACTGCCAAAGGTATCATGGACTGGCAGTGTGACAGATCCTGCAAGACAGATTCAGATGATGGGTTAGAAAACTGGCATAACAGGATTTATGAGCTGCATGTACATAGATGTGCCAGAATTACCAAGTCTCTTAGATGGCTTGGCTCACAGACAAGAACCTTACTATTTTTTATGGTTTGACAGATCCAGAAGAGTTTATTGTACAATTCTCAGAGCAGGTACCAGACTCCCAGAAAATGGAGACTCTGGATTCAGCATTCAGAGCCACATCAGCCAGATGGTGGAATGGTCACAGAAAGTACATTCATAGTTGGGAAGCATGCCAGAAGTCCCTTTACCTAAGATTTAGGGACCAACCTCAGGAGGTGCAAAGCAGGTTTGATGGAAAGACTAGCCCTCAGAAACATTTGGCGCAATGCTATGAGGCATGGAAGCATGTACCTTAGGTAGAATGGGTACATCGGTTTGTGCATACTTTGGAACCGATAGCAAAGAACTGGTACACGGAGGCTGAGCTTCGCTAGGATACTATAAGTTGGGATTGTCTTGTTGATAGTTTTGTGCTTACCTTTTCTACTAATGAAGTTTGTCCAGATTTAGATGCAGCTATCACGTTGGTCCATACTAAGGTATTTGATGATCAAGAAGTAGTAAAATACTAGACTGATTGGAAAGCACAAGAAGCTCATGTAGTCGAATATTCTAACCTCGCAATTAACGACGATGATGATCCACACCATATTGATATTCCTAAGTCAGAAGGACACTGCGACATACACGGATCAACAGTCGAAGCCCCTGAAGTGACTCAGCCCATGAAGACATGGACAGTAAACATTGGATCAGAAGACCAGCCTAAGTATGCTACCAGTGGAGATTATTGGAATGAAGACACAGTAAGTAAAGAGACCCAACTTCTCCATGAGTATCGGGACTTATGTCTGATAAAGTTCCTTGAAATCAAAGGAATCATTGAAGTTGTGGATGACATTTTGTCGTGGGTGGAAGCTCGACCCCATGTTGCAGATGGTGTTCAGAGGTGTCGAATGTCCTTATTAGGGCACGGCCAGAGTCACTGCTTGTTCCGAAGAAGGAAAGATGTGTTGAAGATAAAAATATGACCGTTGGAAGAAATAAAAATTGGCAGCGTTGATACGCTACCCGTATTTACTGCCTGTATTGATGAGATCTTGGAAAATCTACTGCCATTTGGACAAGATCTCTGTCAGATTTGGTGCCATCAATGCACAGTTATGACAGATTTCACAGATAGATTCTATAAGAAGACTCCCACACTCGTGATGTTTGCACTTTTCAGTTCCTTGAGTTTTACAATTGCACCCATGTCAGCTGATAGCGAGATTCAGAAGTTAGTGAGAGAATTTGAACAGGAGGGTCTGTCGCACCTCTTCAGCCACCCACCCGCTTCTGCAACCCGTGAAGAGAATCCCCTAGCAAAAACCCAGCCAATGCAGACACGCTCTACCAGAAAAAAAAATTTAAACCTGAAGTTCGTTTGAAGCGGAACAAAGACAGATACCAGCAATCAGGGAAGACACCAAAGGATCCCCAGATGAACCCATCCGGCTCAGTAGAGGTCCTATTTGAAGAAGATGAGAACATTGCACCGCAGCGTCCACCGTATCTTTCACCAGTTCAACCAGGAGTCCATCTCCCTCGGTGGACGAACAAGTTCACATTACGCACCCCTTCGCTGCCACCGGGTGTGCAGTTGGTTGGGACAATGACAGGGAAAATAGACCGGCTCAAGTACGCCGACCACAATACAAATGATCATGGCAAATTTCCATAGTTCACACATGGGACATACTTACACTCTGTCTGCTATCAGGAGACTAGTACGATATTATTAGAAGTAAAACAGTGGGCTGCTGGCTTGGACAAAGCTGGTTTGTTGAAGATGCTCAATGTGTTCCACTTCGGATGCAGCACACAGGTAACCGTGGTGGTCAAACAATTACTGGAATTGGTACACAATGGGTGCCTATGGATAGGAAACTAGAAAATCACTATCAATGGAGAACTCATTCAACAGATTGCGGGCCTGCCGAAGGAAGGACCTGACCCTAGCATTGAGTTTTTGGGAAAGCATGAAGATATGAAGCTAGCTCATACCATGAAGGAACGCTTCGAGCTGATGAAAGGGAAGCGAGGGTATCAAAACTCGGCCATTCAACATCACAACATCCGCTTCACCGCTGAACTCTTAGCCTGCAAA
Organism: Pseudotsuga menziesii; assembly: GCA_001517045.1. Taxonomy (NCBI): domain Eukaryota; kingdom Viridiplantae; phylum Streptophyta; class Pinopsida; order Pinales; family Pinaceae; genus Pseudotsuga; species Pseudotsuga menziesii. Next base: position 221,697 of record LPNX010656942.1, read on the forward strand.
TTGATGAGGAAGTGCAGACCATATGAAGTTCCTGCCCCGATTGTAAGTATTGCTGCGAACTGTGTGGAAGGATACATTTACAATTGGGCAGCATACATCGCTAAGGAATTTCTTGAAGATGCCCGCGACGCACAGGAAAAAGGTAGACCCTTTCACTATTCATGGCTGATCATACTTATTGCCTTGATCGGGTGGAAAGAGCCCACTAAGGCACAGTTTATTGATGTACCTCCAAGCATGTCAGGCGCTGCGAGGTATGCATCACTCTGGGTGTCATAGGACAAAGCATCCCAGCTGATGACGAACACTGTGTTCGCCTTTTATGCCATGAGTATCTCATATGAGATTATCAAGACCCCAAGGATCAGTAATGAGCTATTCTCTCAATATGAGGGAATGGCCAATTTTAGGGCCGACATGCAAAATGTATTTATCTAGGCCCACGCAGATCAGAAGAAGGCATGCTGGAAGTTGCCGTATGTGGTTACCAAAGACGACATCCTTGTGGTAATTCAGCAGTGGCTAGCTGAATGGCTGAAGGATGAAGGAACAAATCCCAACATCCCAATCCCTCCGGTCACCAATGTGGGAACTGTTCCTAGTCAGACACAGCAGCAAAATCCCCCAGAGGACAGCAAAGAGCAAACTGAGTCGCAGCAGAGTGAAACCGACCAGGGTGGAGATGGTGGAGACGAAGGAGACGAAGAGGAGGAGTCGGTCAAAACTATCTCAGACCCTAATAGGCTAGATAAGTGCAAGCCACTAGAGGCTGAAGAAGTGACCAAACGTCAATCCCGAAAGAAAATGAAAGCATCGAAAGACAAGAACATCGACAAAGAGCCTACCTTGACAAGTGAAGAGCTTAATCAGGCTCTGTCGAAATACACAGAAGTTCTCACCATGAAATGGTCAGAATTTGCAGCTACACATCTACATGGCATCACCAATGTAGCGAAGCACATTTCAGAGTTGAAGGACTTAGCATAAAAATCACTGACTGGCGCTTCAGCAAGCAGTGCCCCAGTAAGCGCGTAGCCAGACCTAAGGTAATGGCCGGCCAGAGATAACAAAGGCCAAGTGTCGAGTGCAGCCCTCATATTAATGGATGCAGCATCTCGTTTGGAGATGATTATGAAGGTTGGAATTGATTACACTAAGATGTCCATGACGGAGGTACACCTCTGTTAGTTAGTGATTATGAAGGAAATCTAGGCACGAGACCACTATTCGCAAACGTAGTTGGAAAATGCCATAAGTCAGCAGTAGGGCTTCACAACGCAGTTGGAGGCAGCGGAGCAGAGAAAGAGAGATGAAGAACAAAAGTGGATTACACTGGTATGAGTCTTGGATGAGGCATGTTGAAGTCTTCCTGACTTCGACGTACAGCTGGTGGAAGAACCAAAACAAATATTAGTCAGGATGAAAGACTACACACAGCAGTCTCGTAGTGAAATAGGCAAGCTCAAAGCAGAACATGAGGCTCAAATTTTGGAGCTTCAACTCCGCATCACCCTGGAGATCCCAACAGAGGTTAGGGAGCAATGCTGAGCAGACATTCAGGCCTCCGCAGCAAAAATCTCAGATACTGTGAGCAGGGAAACAAGGTTGCTAGAAGACAGTTTTGAAGCCTGGACCACCCTGCAGGAACATCCAGAAGTCGGACAGCTGCAAGAAACCATCAGGCAGCGACAGACAGAGTTGGATACAGTAAAAGCCGAAATTAAGACTCTGTCGTCGATGGAGAAAATGCTCAAGGTAAAGCGAAGCAATGAACTCCAGCAGGAAATTGAGTCGTACAGAACAAAAGAAACATAAGTGGAAAATTCTGTGTAGCCCCTTATCAGTGAAGCTTTCTAGTTGAGTACTGCTGTGGACACCCAACTCAAAGTTTTGAAGGAATATGATGCATTTGCGCAGAAAAAGACCAGCGAAGCATCAGCCGCAGTATTGCAGGAGTTGGTAAAAAAGGAGCAAGCAGCCGACAAAATCATGTGTGATATCAACAAGTATTTTTCTATCTTTGCTGACAAAGTTCGTCTACCAGAAGAGCAGCAGAGTGTCCCGGGATGGGCCACTAGTGAGTCTTAGGGGCCTGTTGGGGCACGCACCTTAATGGTCCCCAATTTTGGTAACTCCGCAGGTTTTGTGGGAGTTTGTAAGTAGAGTTACGACTCAAAATAGTCTTAGGGGTGTCGAGGTTGAGTCAAAGTCCTCTGTTTGTAATAAACCCATGGTTTAAGTCCAAGGTTTAGGGTTCAAGGTGCCCATGGTTTAAGCCCATGGTTTTGTAATAAGTGCACTATAAATAAGCACTCTTGTAAAGAAGTTAGTTTAGGATTTTGATGTAAGATGAATTAACGCAAAGCTAAGGCTATTTTGTAAGAGAAGGTTAAGTCCCAGCTATGTGCGTGGACGACCTCTGCAGCTGTGTGCGCAGAGGGTTTTCGGTGATAAAGGAAATCTACAGCTGTGTGCGCAGAGGGTTTTGGGTGATAAAGGAAATCTATAGCTGAGTGCGTAGAGACCTGCAGCTATGTGCGTGGCTTTGAGGACTTGAATGGATCTACAGCTGAGTGCACAGATCAGAACTATGGTTTTTGTAAAGAGTTGAATAAAACACAGTTCTGTGGACGTAACCCCTAATTTGGGGGTGAACCACATTATATCGTGTGTTGTGGTTTTTGTTGTGTTGTTGTTATGTTCTTTATGCATTGATAAATATATATCTGATAAGTAAGATCACTGCTAAATATTAACTTCACTAGAATTCCCAGTAAAGGGTTAAGAAAGACACTGTTTGTTTATCTAACCATGAAGCTAAATAAGTGACTAGCAAAGTTCTGCATTGTATGATTATAAGTGTTAGAAACTAAAGGTACAGTAATATCCCTCTTCTTCTTGTAGAAACCTGATTCTGTGGCACACCATACCTATTTCGGGTGAGACCACAACCTATTCGCAGGTTGTTGCCGAAAGGGCCAACACTGTGGGTCTTTTGTTGATGAAGACTTGAACCTTTGCTACAAGGTTGATAAAGAATGACAAGCTCACATATGGGTGCAAGAAGAACTTTTGAAAAGGTTCAAGATAGAGGATCTTGGTATCCAGTGATCCTAGATGGATATATAGAAGATTAGTAGCATAGGCAGCTAGTTGTCACTCCAGTACAGAATGTTTCATTGCATAGAGTACGAAAGATAGAGGGAGTATGATGCTTTAGAGGGAGTGATTGCAAAATATCCTAAGGTGTGACATGGTACAACCGGATGGATAGATTACTGATGACTCTAGGATTTACCAAGAGTAAAGCAAATTCCAACCTTTGCATCAAGGTTGAAGGCAGAAGACCAGTGATGCTCCTATTATGTGTCAATGCACTACATTCTAGGCATGGAGGTGTGGACAAGGGAAGTATGCAGTCGAGATCCTGAAGAGGTTCAGGATGATAGATTGCATGACCATACCTATGGCATTGAGCCTGAAGCTATTGAGTGTTGCTTCATCGGAGTCAAGTGATGCCACGATGTATCGTCAGATGATTTGTTCCTTGATGTACCTAACGGATACGAGACCAGATATTTGATTTGTTGTGAACACATGGAGACATGTTCACTTGATGGATACAAGTATGATAAGAATCAGAAGATTAACTTGGAAGGTTATACGGATTCAGATTGGGTAGTGCCATTGATAAGAAGAGCACTTTGGGGCGTTTCTTCAGTATGAGATCATGTGTGATATCTTGGCTGACAGGATGGAGTCCTGCATGGCACTGAGTACATCCGAGGCAAAATATGTTGCCACTTGCTATTTGGGAGGTAGTATGTTTCCTTTGAAAACTACTATTTGATTTGCTTGATCCAACTTGCATTTTTGGTATGATGCAGAGAAGAGCAGTGAAGCTCCAATTTGTGATATAGATCGAGATCTCTCAAAAGAGGGAGTTCTAGCATAGCTGGTGAGACAGGTTGTCTAACCATAAATCCTGGTGAAGCTCGTAGTTTTCTCATACATAAACAGTCATGTAGGTTGTCCTCGAATGTAATCGGTCCTGGAAAAGCTCGCAGGTTATCTTTGGACGTAATCATCCCTAATGTGATTCTATGCTAGAAATGGCCAGAGTGAAGTTTGAGTACTTCAGGGAGAATCTTGGTGTTCTCCATATCAAGGTTTCCTCCAAAGGGAAGTGATGATTTCGTAAGTCCTTTTGACATGGTGAGAGGATTGGTTCCTTCCATGGTCAGATATAAGTGCTGTGCCTTTCTGACATGGTGAGAGGATTGGTTCCTTCCATGGTCAGATGTAAGTGTTGTGCCCTTCTGACATGGTGAGAGGATTGGTTCCTTCCATGGTCAGATGCAAGAGATGTGACATGGTGAGAGGATTGGCTCCTTCCATTGTCAGATGTATGTGATGGTGCCACATCTAGCATGAAAAAGGGCTGGATCTGTGAAGACACATCTAGTATGAAAAAGGACTAGCTCTGTGTGGATGCCACATACAGCATGAAAAATGGATGGCTCTATGAAGACACATCTAGTATGAAAAAGGACTAGCTCTATGTGGATGCCACATCCAACATGAAAAAGGGATGGCTCTGTGAAGACACATCTAGTATGAAAAGGAATAGCTTTGTTTGGATACCACATCTAGTATGAAAAAGGACTAGCTTTGTGAAGACTCATCTAGTATGAAAAAGGACTAGCTCTGTGTAGATGCCACATTTAGTATGAAAAAGGACTATCTCTATGAAGACTCATCTAGTATGAAAAAGGACTAGCTCTGTGTGTGTTCCACATATAGTATGAAAAAGGATTGGCTCTATGAAGAATCATCCAGTATGAAAAAGGACTAGCTCTGTGAAGACTCATCCAGTATGAAAAAGGACTGGCTCTGTGTGTGTCATACATCTAGTATGAAAAAGGACTAGCTCTGTGAAGAATCATCTAGTATGAAAAAGGACTAGGTCTGAGTAGATCCCACATCTAGTATGAAAAAGGACTAGCTCTGTGAAGACTCATCTAGTATGAAAGAGGACTAGCTCTAAGTAGATCCCACCTCTAGTATGAAAAAGGACTAGCTCTGTGAATACATATAGCATGAAAAAGGGTTGGCTCTATAGAAGTTCTTATGACAAGAATAATCAAGAGATAGCACCCGTGATGATGACCTAGTGATCATCCGGATCCAGTGATGATGATCCAGATCCAGTCATGATCCGGATCTAGTGATGATGTATAGTGGTGATCCAGATTGAGTGATGATCCCGATCCAGTCATGATCCGGATCTAGTGATGATGTATAGTGGTGATCCAGATTGAGTGATGATCCCGATCCAGTGATAATGTCCAGTGGTGATCCAGATCAAGTGATGATCCAAATCCAGTGATGATGTCCAGTAGTGATCCAGATCGAGTGATGATCCAAATATGATGATAAATTGAACATGAAGATGACATAAAGATGAAAATGACTTGAAGACAAAGAAGACTTTATTATGATCCAAATGATACAGAGAAGAAGAATTGTGCCGATATATTGTGTCGAGAGAATACCTTCCTAGTTAAGAGGGAGTGTTGATGTATTTGTAACTTCGAAATGTATTCATCCATATATCTTATGTATTGTACCCCAATGTTTATTCTGGGATATGTCTGTAATTTATTTGAGTCATGTCATACCCCGATATTCCTATCAGGGAGTTTCTATAATGTAACAAGTCATGTCAAGTCATTGTGGATAACCCTTCTATTGGTCAAGGGTTAAAGTTCCCGCAGTTGTGGGGCCCTAGGGTTATTAGACTATCCTAGAGAAGTTGACCCTCGGTGAGTCATTATAAGTTGTAGTAATAGTCCCCACCATTGTGTTAAGGATAAACCTCCTTTTTGGTCGGAGGAGGCAAAGTCCCCATAAGTTGTGGGGCACTAGGTTTATTAGACACTCCTAGAGATGTCGGCTCTAGTAAGTAATTGTTAAGTGAGGTTGACATGCTGGAGTGGGTTTCAAGTGAATGAAAGAATATAAATAGAGAGTGAGCCTCTCTATTTATCACACACACACTCACTCATTGGGGTGCATGAGTGAGACAGAGAGACAAAAGCTGTGGAGATCATCTTTATGTTTTTAGTTTTTACTTTTGGTGCTGATTCTATCTCTGAGGAAGTTGCAGGTTTTTCACCATTTATGGTTTCCCCAAGGATAAACACTGCGTTCATTGTCTCTTGTGTTTGATTCCTATGCTTGTTATTCTCTCAGTTAAAGATCCTAGTGTATTTCTAACTTAAATGATAAAAATCTAACATTTTTTGGGTTAACACTCCCCGTGAAACCTAAGATGCACAAAAACATAGTAGCAATAGCCCGTGTTAACACATCCTCAATGTCACACATTAGAATGTGTGAACCACACACGTACATAGTCGTGTAACAGTGCCTCTCACACAACTCCTCAAGTGTCTCCTGACAAGACAGTACTGGTTCCAAGTCACCAACAACTCCCAACATAGGGAGTCTAGTCAAAAAGTATACATCCAACAGTGTAATCTCAACGTGTTGTCGCTAGATCAGGAATGCCTCCTCCCTAATATCCCAAAATCTCACCAAAGTCTACAACAACAGATGCAAGCTCTTCATGAGGGGTATCCACATAAACTTCAGTAACCCACAATGGGCTAGTGCATCACATAGATTCCCATCCTGAAATGCCTCCTCCTGAAGGTCTTTGTAGTCTCTCTCATGCCACTTTTCCTCAAGCATCCTGCATTAGTAAAATACAACTTTCAGCAAAAAATCTACCCAGGGACCAAGTCGCACTTGTTTGGCTAAAAAGAACGACCAAGTCACTCAAAAAATCCTCACAGGTGTGACCCACTCGCTCTTTTACCCCTGAAAGGTGTGACCTGGCTCGTAGAGACCCTAACAACCTCATAGAGGACCCCCAGGTGAGAAAATGCAAAATGTAAACCACTGAAAATGATATATTTTGCAAGAACGCTTACCTGCAAGTCACGGATCTTGAAACCGCTAGTTGAAACGAAAGAAATCAGCAAAATAAATTTAGGGCCCACCTCTCCAAATCTACAGTGAATAGTGACAATGACACCTCACAAAGTGGTCCCCACTCATTTATAGGCCCCATTTGACCTATTTTCTTCCATTCCACATAAAAAGACCATACGCAGTCCATTTGGGACACCGTCTGCACCAATGGTTTCATAATTTTGTCCTCTATATTTTTATGAGACCATCGTCTCATGTTTAACAATGAATTTTCAAGACCATGTCCCAAACGTTACCTTGAATTACAAGCCACATCATTGTGATGTAAGTGTCTTCGAACTTGTACTTGCATTACACTTGCCTACCGCCACTCATGCGGGTTCCCAGACCATCTCCCCAGAAGGCACACAATTTAATTTTAGTATATAGCTGTCAAATCCATCCATTGCACCTTAAGCAGGTTTTTGAACCATCACCTGGATAATAGATCATTTATGTTTCATGCATTTGGAATATAATTGCCTCCAAACTTGCACTCACACCATATATAGTCAATCCTGTCCACCACAACTCACACACGACTCCCCTGACCTCTGACCGAGAGCCTCACCGGTTTGCATGCCACTGCTACACCTACTCATGCTCCTCTATCATGATCTATCCCATGCATGTATTGGTATGTTTAAGAGACTTTTGCACAGATGACCTTTAGACCACTGTCCACTGTCCTGACATAAGGCACCATGAGTGCCTCCTTGATTGGCTGACCATATTGGAGTTTCTTTTAAGCTCTTTTCTAACTCCTAAAAGAATGAAAAGATTGCCGAGCACTGATGCTTCCTTTCCCACTCATTAAAGTATAGGAAATGGAATCTACATCATCTCGTTTATCTCTTCTTCTAGACTATGTAGACCATCAAATGAAAAGTACACTCTTGGCACATTCAAGCCAAGACCATTCCCCTCTCCATCCTTTTATGCTTTCTCGGGCAGAGGGGTCGAACTTTACGAAAAATCTCACCATGGGTTGTCATTAAGCTCTTTTCCATACTTCTCATCAAGAAAAGATCACCGAGCAAAATTGGTTTCGCTCATGCTCGTAAAAGTATTTGATTGACCGTCCAGTTAGTATAGGTTTAACCTTTTTTGGCCTGATGGGAATACCAAGGGTAAAGAAGTCTCTCATCCCCTAAAGGATGGGTGAGCTCTCCTATGTATACTTTTATCCTTTTTCTAGCACAGGAGACTACCAACAAAAAATATCCCCCACTGGAGTCTTCTTCGTTCTATCATACTCTCTAAAATTGAAAGCACCATCGAGCATTTACTTTCTCGGGCTCGCCAAAAATCCATGAGGTCGTACCAAAACAGTGTCTCTAGACACCACCCCACAGATAACAAATTTAGAGACATTCCCACTTTGGGTCGCCTATGTTCAAAGTATTCTACGATGTGTGTTCCTTGGATCCTATCAAAATCAAAAGTTTCTACCTCCCCCAAGTATTTCCCATCTGCAGCAGCATTGCTGGTATTACAGCTATGATCCCATTCCCATGAGTCATTTTCATTTGCTTCCTAGTATTCCCTATCGTCATACTCTGAACAAAGGAATTTTGAGTCTACTACACTCCCTCTACCCCTATTCAACTCTTTCCCTCCCCCCCCCCCCCCCCACCCCCCCCACCCGCATTTAGTGGGTCAGTCCTCAAATTGTCTCACATATTTTGGTTATCTCCCTCATGCTTATGGTCAAGGAAACACCATTTCCTTGATCAGGGGCAGGTCTCCCTCTGTCGATGACAACACACATATTCCATAGAATAGACCCAGAGGTCCCTGTATCTTTGTTTCATTGACCTAATTAATGATTTCCTTGGACCACTTGAGAGGAGTCCTCATTAGAGAAAAATTTCAATTTAAAATGGGCATTCCAAAAATAATACAAATTCCATGTCATCATGTATTATCCAATCAAAATGCTTTAAAATTCAAAAAGGGAGCACCTATTAAACAATTTTTTAATATAAATTTGTGGATAGGTATCAAAACTGCAAAACCTATCAGGAAAAAATTGAGACAAGTCCATCCATGGAAAGCCGCAGTTATCAAAGCTAAAATAGAAAAGCTTCTAAAAGCAGGGTTTATTTATCTCGTACCCCTAACGGAATGGGTATCGAACGTTGTACCTATAAATAAAAATTAGGGAACCATTAGAGTCTGCGTCGATTTGAGAGATTTGAACAAATCTTGCCCAAAGACAACTTTCCCACTCCACATATCGACTGTTACCACCTAGGTTGTACTTAGTGGTTTTTATCAAGTGATCCTAGTGAACCGGATAGGGTTGACTTGTTCGGATCTCAATAAGACCTTTGGAAGTACTGTTGGGAAGTGCTTGTTGTATCATATCACATGTTCATACCCCATGGGGGAATTGTAATAAATTTTCTAGCATGACAGTGTCTGTAAAAGACTCGGTCTCTTAGACTTCATTTGTCAATACGATCAGCCCAGGGTGTTTTTTCCCTTGGTTATTATTGGTTGTTGAATAAACGACTGATAATTTCTGAGTTTTTCACTCCATACCTCCAAAGTTGGGGTGGCCGGCTTGCCATTTGGGCCTATTGAGGTTATTAGAGTCTATGTGTCAATGTGTAAGCATGCTAGACATCTTTTTTGAGTCATATGAACATGTCTAAGTCCCCCTAGGTGTTTTTCAATTTTTCAATTTTTTAGTTTTTTCAGTGTTTTTTATTAAATTTTAATTTTTTCCAAAAACTTAGGCTATTTTTTAATAGTTTAATTGGAAAAATTTATTTTGTAATAAAAGTGGGCCAAATCATCAGTTTCAGTCATGTAGGTGTTCATTTTCAAGCTAAGAGCACCACGTAAACCCATGGACCCACTGTTTCCTAGTTTTGAATGATTTTCCATCACTCAGGTCAGAAAGCCCCAAAAATCAATTATTGATTATTTTAATTAATAAATTGATGAATAATGGAGCAAATCCAAAATCAATAAATCAGTGGATTCTCAGCCGATTTGATTGAAATCAGTCAGATCGAAGTAGATTGACTGGATCTGAAAAATCCTTGACTGAAGGAGGTGATCAAATCAGATCTAGAGTTGATCTTGAGCATCCTTTATGGGGAATTTCTCCCTCCCTCTCTCCTCAATATAGTTTGCCTCATCTGGATGAGTTTTGGGCCGATGTGTCAGTGTATGGGTTGATGTGTCAGCCAGATCAGGCCCCCGGTTGACATGAAGGCTCAGTTCAGCCTCAGTTCTGCATTGATGAACTCTCCATCAGTTGATTTCACTTGATTCCATGAGGAATTGCGCCCCCCCTGGGCTAGATGGCCTACAAATTGTCTATATCCTACTTGAGGCTCCCTCTTCGAAGCTAGTTAGAGCTGGACTGAAGGGCTTGCCATTGTAAACTATGTATTGATATTCATTTGTTCAATAAAGAGAAGCTTTGGAGGCTCAATTGTGGAGTACCTTTCATGTGTGGATTGTCATTGTCATGCTGCATTTGAGGTGAAACTGCTATTTTTCCAATTTTTTGCACTTAACTATTGTCTGCCTGAATGGTTTTTTGAGATCATAAGGATAGTTCATTGTAAGTAAGCTTAATTACTTCTATTTGCTGCATATGTTGAATGAGCTAATACCTGGATGTTAAATAAGATGATTTGCATGATGTATCATCCCCTTCTCATATGTATCTTCAGATTTGATAGTTCTGTTTGCAGGAGTTGTGTTGTAGCTTACAAGTTTATCGGGACTGGAAGATCTATGGTTCAGGTTTGATTCCATTGATTTCCAGCATATTTTGCTAAGATCGTGCCCCTCGGTGCTTCACTACCAAGTTTTCTTTTCAGACTTGCTTCAACAACAAGCACCTTTCTTCCCCTTTCTCTCCTTTAAAAAAAATCTCAAATATTCCTCAAATTGGTTACTTTAAAGGTTTTGTTATTACTCTGATCTATCTCATTAATAAAAATACACATAGATATAATTAGTAAGGTCACTTCCAAAACCTATATCTAAGATTTGTTGTGCACATAAAGTTCAATTTCAAGAGATCTAGCTAAAAATTGCCTTAGTTTCGCAAGTAGTTTAGTGAAAATTCATAGCTTGCTGTTAAGGTAGTTTCATTTGCTGTTCGATAAATTTAATATTCTGAAACATCAGTGCAATTAAATTGGCTGCACAAACAGAAGGCCAAGATCCCAAGGAAAGCTTGCTTTCCTTGGTTCCTTTTTCGCCGATTTAGCTAGTTTAACTTCATTATTTGTTTAGATAAAGTAGGCTGATCCAAAGGTACTCTTAAAGTGATTTTGGACATATGTTATTCTAACTTTATTTCTGTCCTTTATCAGGTCTGACAGAAGGAAAAGGAAGCTTTTGTCCAAAGTGGCTTTGGAGCGTTCAAATCCCCCCAGGGGTCTCCCTTTTTCACCAGAAAACTCAAATTTTTTCCAAAATTGTAAAAAAATTAGTTTTAGCCTGTATAAGGACCAAGAAAGAACTGATTTATCAGTTCTTTGATATTTTAACCACCGTAGTAAAATTATTCTTTGAATAGGCTCTTTCGAGCCCATTCCCCATCCCCCCTGGGGGGGATTTGCGTCGGTGTCTTTTCGTTCTTTTCCTCATTTACTTTCTTTTTAAAACTAGTATTGATATGATCTGTAGGGTAGGATAATTCATTTCCTTATTAATTCCATATTCCATATCTTACATTTCAAGGTAATCATAATACTTACCCCACGATTTCCCGAGTGACCCGAAAGGGGAAAGAGATTAATGGTAGGATTAATTAAGAAATATGAATTGTGTATCTGTTTTTTTTCTTCTATATTTTGTTTATCAGCAACTTTAAAATTAACCCCTCCTCAATTCCCCAATTGAGATCCACTTGGATCGAAAGAGGTTCTTGGAGGCTTTTCTTTTAAACAAGAACATCCGGTTTAAAACTTATTAAAATTTACAAGACTCCAGTGTGTATGCTCTACAATTGGCTGTGGTTCGTCCAATCAGTCAAGCTGTATCAAAAGCACTTGGGTGACTAGCATAATTAGGACTCACTCTCCCCAATTGACAAACCATCAGGTGAAAATCCAACACCTTGATCGAACCTCTACGGTGGCAAAATACCCAAAGGAAGCAGGAACTTACTGAAAAGTGACCTCGGGGCGCTGATCTCTGTCACATCCTAACTGGTGCATTACGAACAATAGCCCCAGAGACTCCATTTCAGCCCACATATTCCTTGCGGGTAGCCGTAAAGGTTTTGTTTTGGACATACTCCAAGTACTCTCGGGTATATCTGGAGTCCCCCTTTTGCCTAATTTAATAAACTCATACTTCAATTTTAACTTAAAACATACCAAGATACAATCGCAAAACTTTCACTCCAAGCACATGCAAGCATATTGATTATATTTTTGACTCCATTTTAAGGCACTGGTCTTTTTTGCTTCATATATATATTGTGCATCAGCTTCATCCTTTCATGTGTTTATTTTCGTATCTTGTCATCTTCAATTGTCTATAGTTAAAATATTCAAAATCCTAAGTAACTGATTCAGTTTAACATCACCACATTAAGAAATCATCCTTAGTAACTTAGTAGGGTCTAACCCCCTTGGCTCCATTAGGAGTTGAGCCTAAACGAAGGAGTCAAGAACAAGGTGACAGCCTTGACTCGAGACTTGCCCCCAAGGACACACCGAGTGGCTTGAATATTTCTGCCACGTGACCCAGGTGTGTGAAAGGCAGCAACATCGACCACATTATCGACAACTATGCTGGAAGTGTCATGTTCTTGTTTATGGATGGATTTTCAGGTTATAATCAGATTGAGATTTTACCCACCGATCAGCACAAGACAACATTTATTTTCCCATGGGGAACCTTTGCATACAGGAAGTTACCATTCGGCCTAAAAAATGCAAGAGCCACTTTCCAACGTGATGTGTCCTATTCATTTCACGATATAAAACATATTGTAGAACCATACCTTGATGACCTCGCAGCTCATTCATAGCAATGGGAGGACCACCCTGTTCATCTTAGAGACATTTTCCTGAGATGCCGTTATTATAACATACGGCTCAATCCTGATAAATGTATTTTTTGCGTCGAGACGGGATGCCTGTTAGGTTTTGTGGTTTCTAAGGATGGAATATGGATAGATCCATTCAAAATTTCCACTATTCTAACCCTACCAGCCCCAACCAACCTTCTAAAACTCCAAAGTTTGCAAGGGAAGGAAAACTTCCTCTGTTGTTTCATTTGCAATTTTGTAGAGAAAACATACATTTAAATGCATCTCCTTAAGAAGGACACTCCATTATTTTGGGATGACCAATCCCAATGGGCCTTTGATAATATCAAACACAATCTGATTCACTCACCCATGATACACCCCCCAGATTATTCAAAGGATTTTCTCTTATACATTGATGCCTCCACTACTTTCATCGCTATGGTTTTGGTACAGGACAATGCTGACGGTCAGGACAACATGATCTACTATGCTAGTAAGATTCTCATGGATTTCAAAACTCGATACTCATGTGTGGAGAAATTAGCATTGGCCATGGTCATTGTTGTTCAAAAATTTTGTCACTACATTTTTCTCTACACAACCACCGTATTGGCAGACCAGAACCCTATGTATTACATCCTAACTCGTCAGGTGCTTGAGGGCAAGCATTCCCGGTGGATAGTCATCCTACAAGAGTTTGATCTGGAATTTGCCAAAGCTACGTTAAATAAATCCTTGGTCTTTTCTGAGCTCATGTGTGATCTTCCCTATGCTTTGATAGAATATGAGCCCAGTGATTCATTCATGGATGAATTCTTGTTCCTGATAACCACTACTAACCCATGGTATGGATATTTGCTCATTTATCTCTAGACACAAAGATTTCAGCCCACTCTATCCTGTGACGATCATCACCGTATCTGTCACCACACAAAATACTACATCATCTTGAATGACACTTTGTATAGACGTGGTATTGATTTCATTCTCCGGCAATGCCCTACCCACAAGGAAGCTAAACAAGTTTTGAATGACTGCCACTCTGGAGCATGTGGCGGTTATCTATATGGGATGGATACAGCGCAAAAAATCCTTCACGCTGGCTATTTTTGGCCTTCAATCTTTAAATATTGTCATTAGGCTGTTAAGAAATGCCCTCCCTGCCAACATTTCTATCCGAAAAAGCACACCCACCCTGCTCCATTACACCCTGTCATTGTCATTGGCCCTTTCGCCAAATGGGGGATAGATTACATGCATTGTAAGCCTACCTCAACTAGCGAGCATGGTTACATTATCGTAGCTGTTGATTATTTTATGAAATGGGCTGAGGCTATGCCTACATATGTAGAGGATGGTAAGACTACCGCTCTCTTCCTGTTCAATCATGTGATAGCAAGATTCGGAGTCCCACAGTCCATAGTTACGAATCACGGATCACATTTCCGTAATCAAATGATGGAGGAATTAAGTGCCAAGATAGGTTTTCGTCATGAAAACTGAATGCCCTATTATCTGCAAGCTAATGGTCAATTCGAGGCCATTAACAAAGTTTTTTAAAAAATGCTAAGTCGGATGGTTGGAGACCACAAATCCAACTGGCACCATATTCTTTTCTCTGCTCTTTGGGCTTACAGGACTTCGATAAAAACAACTACTGGTTTTACACCCTTCCAGCTTGTCTATGGACTAGAAACTGTCTTTCCTATTCAATGTTAAATTCCATCCTTGAAACTTGCCGTCGAACTTCTCCTAGACACTTCCATAGAGGAATAAATATTTCTCTACTTGAACAACCTTGAAGAAACTAGAAGAGATAATGCCTTAGCCAATGAGGCACACAAGAAATGCGTCAAGGCACAATATGACAAGTCTGTCCAACCTTGTGCCTTTAACGAAGGTGACCTAGTTTTAACCTATGACCAGAGATACCACAAACTAGGAAAAGGGAAGTTTGAATCCATGTGGTACGGTCCTTTCATTATTTCCAAAGTTCTAGAGAAAGGGGCCTACGAGCTCATGGACTATGATGGAATCCCCTTAGGACAACCTCGCAATTGGTTGTACTTGAAGAGGTACTATGCCTAGATCTTTCTTTTATAGTACCTTGTAGATATGTATATTACTTGAATTTTTATTATGCTTAAGTAGTTTCAATATGGTTTTGAGTTTAGTGTCTGTATCTATTTATACCATGTTTTGGTCGTGCAGAGCAGATGGCTTTCTTCAGCTTCACTGATGGTGCTTGCACCACACCTTGAATCTTGCCTCAGCTTCTTGGTAGTTCTCTATTCCCCATCTTATGATTTGGTCAGTTTAGGAGCAGTTTTCATTGGTCGTGCTACCAACAATATCACCGAGTATCAAGCAGTCATAGGTCTTTTGACTAAAGTTGCCTCCCAAGATTTTCGTAACTTGGTAATTTTGATGGACTCACAACTAGTCATTTGTCATTTAAACCATGTCTATACTATCAGGAATCCCATGCTTCTTCATCTCTTTTGTAGGGTACGTTTATTGGAGAGATCATTTAAAGCTATTACCTATAGGCATATCCCTAGGGAAGATAATGCAATTGCCGACTCATTGACAAATTACATCCTAGATTGGCATATTGCCCATTCATGGCATAGAAATCAAACATGGTTCACTGTAAATAAACTATAAAAGATACATAAAATCATGTAAATACATTTTCCATTTGAGACACATAAACACCAAAAGTAGAAGTATGTATATATATATATATATATATATATATATATATATATATATATATGAAGTGTTTTACAAAAAATAGGCCACGAGACCTCATATAAAGCACTTAGGATTTCAGGAAAAATATCATCATATAGAAATATTGAAGCTATCTATCAGCTTTCAGTAATACATCATGGGGCCTATCATCTAGTGATGCTCGTGGTAACACATGACCTCCCAGGCTACTCGACATGGCAGTCTACTAAAACGACCTGGTACTCCCGCAGTGGGCCTCTGGTACCTTAGCGGGAGGTCGTCGATCGAGGAATATGGTATGTCTATAGTTAACCTCTCAAGGTTCTTCTCTAGCTCCTTCGTCAGATCA
Organism: Pseudotsuga menziesii; assembly: GCA_001517045.1. Lineage (NCBI taxonomy): Eukaryota > Viridiplantae > Streptophyta > Pinopsida > Pinales > Pinaceae > Pseudotsuga > Pseudotsuga menziesii. Next base: position 237,839 of record LPNX010656942.1, read on the forward strand.
TCACCCTATGGAACAAAATGAGCTCCAGCTTTCCTATCTAGTGGGGAGGATCCCCTAGGTCGTGCTACTCCGACATCTGCATGAAAACATTAAGTCTCATTACTACACATAAAAAATATAAAACATAAAAACATAAAAAAACAATTGCCATTTTAGGGTTTTTTGTTTCTTATCGATGTCGCCCCACTGTGCACCAGGTGGAAGTGGTAGATCAAGATCACCACTGAAGTCGGTACCTGCGTATGCATAGTCCTCAACAATGAGGAACTAGTCTCTCAGCCATTGAAAAAATGGCTCTGTAAACTTCACCTTGCCTTTACCTACCCCTGTGTGGGCCATGATCTGAACCCAACTTAGCATGTGAGGGTCTCTCACCCTCAACTCTATAAATACTACTTGGGGTCTCAGTTGGGGGACCCGCTCAAAAAAGAAACATGCTAAAATGGATCCAAAACTGAACTGCTTCAATTCTCCCTACCGACACTTAGTCAACTGATCTTTGAAAACCGGTAGAAGAGCCTCCACCCAGTTGAATACTGTGGGTGCCATAGCCTCTATAGCATAGAGCATATGCGCTCTATATTCCTGATGAACCCCTTGGCTCCCCACCACTCTCTGCATGGTAAATAAGACTGTGCTAAGAGGTCCATCCACCACCGCTTTGATGGGAGTTTTCTTCCCTGATGTTATGGTCCCAGGAATACAATGGTGATTTATTAATTCCTAGGTGGTGATGTCCCCTCCACGGGAACCAATCAAAGAGATGGGAGCACCCTATCTCGATAGGCATGTCAAGAAGTAGATATATTCTAATTCAATTGTCAATACATGAGCACCCACCTCAAAATACTGTTGCTCTAGATTCCACATATGGAGAATATGCTCCAATAAACGCTCATGTGACACCATGCTGGGTGTGCGAAAAAACTTCAGTAAACCACATTCCCTCAACGTGGCTATACATCCCGGGTTTCTTTCGACAAATGCATCATCATTGTCATGTTGCCTCTCTTTCCAAACAACCATTTTTAACCAATGGAAACCTACCAAAAACAATCATAAGGCTAATTAGAAACATCATCAACCTTCCAAATCATCAAAATTTGGCTAATTTTCGTTGTACGTATGTTTTTATTTACCCATGGCAGACACCGCCTGAGTCTCATTGAGGACAAGTGGTGGCACTGCCCGAGTGAAGTGTTTTAGGTGTGGTTCTTTCGGGGTATCGCTTATCCTGCAAGGGATAATAGAGGTGCCCACATTCATGGTATTAGGGCTCGCTCAAATTCCCCAAAACACCCCCAAAACTAAAAAATGAAAGCATAAAATGAAAGAGCAAGGTTCAAGATTTTACCTAGAACTGACGACGTGTAAATTCGATGATAGATGCTCCCAAAATCACCAACTGAAAATATGGCCAAGAAAATTCTCAAAAGGCTCTCCACTATTGGTAAATGGTAAAATGTTTTAGTTTTTACTATTTACATAACTTTTATAAGCATTCTAGGTTTTGGCATGTCATAGTTTTGTTTTTAAAATGATTTATTACAAGAAAGCTATTAGTCATGATCCTTTAATGTCATTTATTGGAGATTCTAGTAGTTGTTTTTTAATTCGTTGCAGGATAAACAGTAGTAGCATTACAAGTTTTGGGAGTTTGTTTTTGACTTTTTTGTACTACCATAAAACAGAAAAAGTCTTTGAGCATTTATTGCGACACTTTGGTCATGCTCTCCAAACTTAGCATCAAAGGTCTGAGTCCTTTTCTGATTCTTTTTAGACTCATAAAATCACTCATCATGAAAAGAGACCTAGTGGAGTCTTCTTTAAACTCTTTTTGGGATCCTTAAATACGAAAAGATTGTCCAGTGATCTTGTCTCCTTCACGCTCATTAAAGCACTTGAAGAGTCATTCATTTGATGGTAGGTTATCACTTTTTTGGTTTAGATGAACTATTTACAAAAAAGGACCTTATGGAGTCTTATTTCGTGTTCGTTCAGACTCTCTAAACATGAACAATATCAAGTTAACTTTCATTGGACTCATTAAGTCAAACATTCAGAGACCCTCTTTTGGGAACGAACCCCTACTCTCTTAGGTTAGTAAAACATATGATTTTGGACTTGTCTTTGGACAAGATACAACGAGTGTTTGTTACCCTCTTTGAACTCATAAAAACAAAAAGAGGCACTCATCAACCATGATGGGGAAGTTAAGGGAAGGAAATCATTTTGCAAATAAATGGCAGTTTGTCATTACCTTTGAACATGGCACTTGTCTGCATATCATTTCAGTCAATTGGGTATCCAGCTGATTTCCATGACAATCCACTTTCATGAGTCATGTCACTCCTTTGATTTTTTCAAAAGAATGCATTGTCCACCATGGCACTGTGTGTTTGTCTGGTCTATTCATTCTGCCAAGTTTTTTGTCGTGCCGCTCAATGTTCAAAGGGAAGTTGAAAAAGTCTACCTCTGCAGTCAAAACAGTCTCTGTGCCAGTAGTTTTGAGTCAGTCTTATGGTTACCTCATTTACATCATTCCAGAACTTTGTTCTGAGTTTCATGTCATCGATGTGGGATTCATCAATGAGACTATTCCTGTGGACATCAGCTCATCATCTAGGAAATAGTCTTAGAAACAAATTTAGCACCTTGAGATCTGTATGCCTCAATGATAGATTCTCTTTCTCTTGACATAGGTTCACATCATTTACCTTTGATTGATAGAATTGACTGGGTGTTCGACATCAAGACATCTATTTACACTCACTAGATTGTACTAGGGTACCTAGGGAATCATTGACATCAATGGTGATCTCCCTCGCACTTGTTAATGGTTCACATCATTAGCCTGTAATCAAGTGGCTTCTACAATGTTCGACTTCAAAACATTGTAATCACATGGATAGAATCGTACTTTGTGGGAAACAAGACGAAGACCTTAGGTACCTGTTTAGCACTCATTTCTTTCCCCAGGTTGCAATGGAATTTTGTATATCTAGCATGGATCCACATTTGTATGGTCGTGGCTATGCTCAAATTTACGTCTGTATGACATAGATATATGTTGTATGTCTGGTAGCTATGTCCAAGTTTGAGTCCTCTATCGCATGCATCTATGTTGTATTCTAGTATCCATGGTTGTTTATTCTACTCATGGTGTTATAGCTGATTTTACCACACCAGGTGAATCACACTTGTATGGCCTTCCCCTGTCCTGTTGCAGACTCCCCTTGGACCATTTTTTGTCCTTTGATGATTCCTAGACCATCCCTATAAACATGAGAAAATTTCTATATGCAACTTTTAAACCCCTAATCGCATATATATGCAGGTTTGACCCCTAAAACCATGTACATCAGAATGTGTACAAAATCCAAATCCTTTTGGAGTTTTCCTTGACATGGATCCAACTCACTTGTCTCCTAGCCTTCCATATGCCTTAAGATCACTCAGATTCGATCTTTCATTACCCCTTTGAGAATATATATAAGGAACTCTTTGGATACATTGAACGCATAAGAGAATTGAGAGCAAAGAAACTATAGTCCATTGTTGCCAAAATTTGTGCTTGAGTCTGCATCCCTTTGTCCCTTGGAGCACTTTGGTGTTCTTCTCAAGCTTTCCTTTTGCTTGTGAGCTTGCGATTGAGAGATGGAGGATTGAGGTGGTGGAGGCCCAAGTGGGGGATTCAGTTTCTCTGATTCGCAGACGTGCCAATAGAGGTTGTATTAATTGTAATCTCTGATTTTATATTAATAGAAATCAATCCTTTCCAATATGCAAGAGAAATCAAATATATAACACTAAAGGATCAGACCTCGTACCTTATTACAGACGGTTGAAGTAGATCCCCGTTGAGCTTTCCAAATTTAGCTTGAATTGATGAATCACTTCCTCAACAACAAGTAAACAAGACAAGCATACTATATATCTTGGTGTTAGATCTACTCTAGCATATATAATCAACAATGTATAAGCATTTGAAATCATGCAGTCTATTGTGGTACCCACAAGCCATAGGAATTTCTCTCCATAATAGAATTGGCAACTCTGCTGGGGAGTTCCTAGTAGTTGTCCTTTGGGGGTTTTCTATCAGCATTCAATGACATTGAATTGCTCTTTTTTCTCTTGTTTCTGTGTCGGGTTTGGGGACATGTTTTCCTGGTAGTGTCTGATCGGTGTGAAGTTTGTCTCAGCTTGACTGTTTGCCTTTATTTTTATGTACCTTTCTTCCTGTACATTATTTTTTAACTCACAGTCGCGTATATACACAGGTTTCACTGCTATTTCCACGTATACACGTGGGTTTACTGCGAATAGTCATGTATGCCCTTAGTTTTTCCTTCTAGAGAAAAATTAAATGTTGCTGGGTGAATTTTGATGATTGCCGAGTCTCCTTTGATACTGTTAGAGTCTGTATACACCTTTATTTTTTACCAGAGACAATTTTTTAGGGTAAAATTTCTTTTTTGAAGAATGTTCTTGTCATTGCATTTTCGATTTTTTGTTTTGGGATTAGTGCATTAGATTTCTTTTACCTTAGTACTTTGCTAGAGTGCTGCTTGAGTGTGCTTATAGAGTCTGGTGGTTGTAGAACCATTCTTTTGCTTTAGTATCTCATTTTTATTTCAAAAAATCCAAAAATATTTGCTTATCATTATGCATTGCATCTTGCATTTTGAATACTACTTGCACTAGATTTGCTTTGAAGTATTTGTCAGGATTTCATATAGGAAATCTTGCATTTATCATTCGAAGAAAATTGTTCATTTCACGTAGTAGCATACCCTGTTTTTCATGGACACAATGCATTTGCATTGATTGTTAGGTGTGCATTTTGCTTCATGTTGTGTCATAACACCATTAGTTGCACGACCATATACCTCTTTTGAGTAATAAAGCCAATTAAAATCAATGCTTAATTAAAATGAACTACACTATTTTATTTGATAGGGTTCACCAACAAGATTAGGTTTTAGGGTCTTGGAATAGTTCATTGTGAGTAAATTCTCCAAGAACACTAAACAACAACATGTATGTGTCTGTCTAGGTGAGTGTGTGAAATTCCTTGGTATAACCAATGTTTCTCAATATCCTCCTCTCGAAAGGGAGTTAAGCACGAGGAAGTGTGAGTGGTTATTGATTGGGATGACCCCTAGTCATAACTGAGTAGCACCGAAGATATTTCCAGGATTGTATTCGTATCTGGGGGCTCTTTCGAGAGTTTCGGGCTTTGATACCCTGCCCATACGTTCAATCCCGCCTGGGACTGTCCACCTAAGCATTGATTATATTGAGGTGACCTTAGTGGCCTTACCTAGGATATCGAGGGGTTACTCTGCAGGGGTTATTCTACGGGTGTCCCGGCCAGGTTGGTGTCGGACAACACAGTCTCTTTATGCGTAGAAGCTAAGGGCCACAATAATTGGTTACATACCTCCACTTATTGTGTATGGGAGTCTCAAGCCTTTCCTAGGTGAGACATAATTTCTTTATTCGGGAGTTCATTTATCCTACCCTTGATTGCTTGTGTTTGGATTTATATTTTATTGGTGTATGCTCTGTGCACGTTAGCTTGCCTAGGGTTGGCGTAATTAGAGAGTCTTTTATATTTTTTGATTCATTGTGGATTCGGGTGCAGCTCCTTGCCATTCTTGTCATTTAGCATTAATTTCACCTACTACATCTCCTCCTCCTTTAGGAGAGAGAGATAGACAGTCTAGGTGGACTAGTTCGCACATTGATTCACACACGATGGGAGACGATGTTGAAGGTATTCCTGAACCACATTCTCCCATTCAAGTGGAAGATGGAGAGTTTACTCCTAACTATGATCCTTCACCTAATTTGACTGAGTTAGGTCCTATAATTTCTGAGATAGGTACTTTTAATGATAGACCTACTTACTCTAGTGTTGATCCCCCATTGACGCATCGCCGGTATGGAATGCCGAAAGATGACGAGACTCATTTTGAACCCACGAGCACTAGTTATGGTAGTTATGGTATGTCTAGTTTTCCCACACATGATTTGGCATTTCATGTCGAGTCAGAGTTTGAGCCTAACACTACGCCTAGGGGCACTCTCATTCCTTACCATGCGGAGAGGTTTGGGAGCACAAGTCACATTGCACCTTCCATCCCGGCGGTGGAAGCTACATCACATATTCCTCCTAGGCCTAGGGCTAGTGATCCTATTAGGATACCAGATCTGAGATGAGTGACTATAGGGAACAACATGTATATAATTACACAGGTCCCTTCATCCTCTGTCCCTAGTTCTTCGAATGTTCACCCTCCACCTCATTCACGTGGTCCTTGGGGTTGGAACATTGCTACGAGTCATGTCCATACTGTTGTTATGCGACCAGTTTTGTCTTAGGTTCAAGTACCACCCGTTGTTTGGAGAGGTCATGTTCATACTTCTAGAGGTCATGTTACTACTTCTAGAGCGTATATTCCTACTTTCAAAATGTATATTCCTACTTCTAGAGTGTATATCCCTACTTACGGAGTGTCTCATGGGACATCTCATGTGATGAATTATGGGCCTTATTATGGGACGTGGTATGGACAGGGTTATTCACCTTATGGGTATGGGTATTAACAACTAGCTTACTCTCCAAATTACAGCTTTGTATCTCCGAATATTCAAGGTACACCACCATTTGGTGGGTCCATGCCACGCTATATGGGTCAAATGGGAGGAGGGCACTATGGCCAAGGCCATGGTGGTTATGGTAATCAGATCTATGTGAATCATAACTATCAGGGAGCGGTCCATCGACCTACTCATCCTAGGCTCCCTTTCCTCGCAATGCTAAATCTTCCTGACTTGTCAAGATTGACGAACGATCCTGTAGCTCATGACCCGGCTTGGCTATCTGTCCCTACTAATCTTCCCTCGGACATACCCAAATTCGAGGGAAAACTAGGAGACGATCCGAGCGAACACGTTACTACCTTTCACCTATGGTTCTCTTCAAATTCCTTACACCAGGATTCGATCCGTTTAAGGTTGTTTCAACACACCCTTACAGGACCTACCGTGAAATGGTATATAGAGCTACCTAGGGGGGCATTCGCTTTGTTCAATGACCTAGCGATGACTTTTCTTAACCACTTCCAGCTACCAGTGCATGTCGACATTTCGGCAGGATAAAGCCACACATATCTTGGACCATATCCAAGAGTGGCGTAGATGGAAGAGGTTGATTAAAGCCTTTATACCGCTGGAATTCCTCCTCAAATGGTTCCTTAATTCGTTATTGCATTATATAGCAAAGGACTTTTCTACATCCGGAGTGCAAAATGAGGAACAAGCCATTTTTAGGGTGCAGGAACTGGATTTGATTTATGCTCAATCTGGTTTGTTATATGAGATCATTCCCAACCACATGTCAATGGAATTGTTGGTTGTACGAGTGCCAAACCTGTGGATTCAGTTGTGAAACAATTCAGTCAATTGTTAATCAACCAATCTACTTTGGGACAATCCACAGCTTCGTCCTCACCCACCCAAATGGCGAGTGTGCTTTCGGTACAATCGTCGAACCAGAAGGGTAACCAGCAACCTGGAAGGAATAAAAAGAAGGGTAAGAACAATTGTAAGGGTGGGAATAGGAATGAAAATGCTAATAATATTGATAAGAATGCCCATAATGCTGGGGGGACAAGAAAGATAAACATAAGGTTAAATTTCCTTGCAAGTTGTGTAAGGAAGATCACCTCACTTACTTGTGCCCTTCTATTGATGAAGCCTCGATATTCTTAGCGCAAGGCCCAGCTGTGCTAACTAACCCTTTACCTCATAATCAAAATATGAACTTGAGGACCCATGATCAGTCTGGTGGTGATCAAGATCCGCCGGAGGGTAGTGGTCATGGGTACATTAACATGGTGCATGCTACGAAAATTGTGACCCGTGCAAAGGACTATGGTTCGTCACAACCCAACCTAGGAAAGGAACCTGATCCACCAGGGATGCCTTTCATTATTGAAAAACCTATGGATAAACCTGAAGTTGCACCTCGCATTCCTAAGGGAGTCATTAAGAGTTTGGGGCACAATCCTAATGCCCGAGCCTCCCAGAACTATTCTATTGTCGAGGATTTGGGCCACACTCCTTGTGCGATGTATGCACTAGAAGAACTTCATAGTTGTCCTTCACAAAGGAAGGATTTTCTTTCTGCCCTTGGTGTGAATGATGATAATTCTTCCTCCATGATTAAAATTGAAACCACAGGACTTCAGCCTCGCTTGCCTTATTATGTGTCTCTTTTGTTTCACATAGAATGTATTAACATGACCATCAAGTGCATTGTGATTGACGAAGGCGCTACTTCTTCTGTGATTTCTTTATCATGTTGGAAGGGTTTAGGTTCCCCTGAGTTGTCTAAATCAGCTACCATGTTAACTACGTTTGATGGGAGATCATTTAGGTCGCACGGGATCCTTCCTTCCCTTAAAGTCCATTTGGGAGGGAAGACCATTGCAATAGAGGTCGAGGTGGTTGATGCGCCCCTTGACTACAATCTCTTGCTGAGTAGGAATTGGATGTACAGTATGCAAGCCATAGTTTCTTCACTATTTTGCATTGTATGCTTTCCATTTAATGGGAAGATAGTTACGATTGATCAAACGTCATTCAATAATCCTTTGGTTACCGCATCTTCAGGAGCTTCGATCCCGATTGTTGAGCACTCTCAGCCAGCAACTGGGAGTGTGGGTGTGGGCATGTATCCATCCCTCATGGGAAGCTTTAGTTGTCCTGCACCTATCCTTATGATGGGGTTTAGTTCTGGTGAAACTTCAACATCTGTGAGATCTATGTCTTTTCACATGAGTCATATGGAAGATCCTTGGTTCTTCCTACATCGAATACTTCGAGTGAGCCCATCATGACGGACGTGCTATTACCTGCAATTATGGTAGCTTATCAAGCTAATATTGAGTGTGTTGTACAACCTAGTCCTTCCTCTTCACAGATGGAGGAGGAGGACCTGTATGTGCTGCCTGCATGGGCAGTTCAATCTTCTCATGCGTACAACTACCTTGATAGTGTTTTTCCTTCAGACGAAGCGATTATTGAGGCCATGTCGGGAGTTGAGCCACCATGGGAAGAGCTCCATCATAGATCTTACTTTCTTCTCGAGCTTGACCGCTTGGAGCGTGAGGACTTTAGGGAGGTTCTTAGTGAGAGAATTGGTAGTCCCATGGTTCCATTAAGCTCTCCTGGTCCGATGGCTGATGGGAACATGGAAAATATATCTTCAACGATTCCTATCAATATCTCTCATGATCCTGGAAGGATAGAGAATGTCTATATTGGGGTAGAATGTTCCCATGCTAAAATTCAAGAATACACTGAGTTGTTTAAATAATTTTGTGATATCTTTGCTTGGTCTTACGATGAAATTCCAGGTATCGATCCTCGCATTGTTGAACATGAGATTAAGACTTATCCCAATGCTGAGCCTGTTTGACAATGCTTGCGTGCAATGAATCTTAGGAAAGCACCTGCAATTAAGGCAGATATAGAAAAACTATTGAAAGTCGGCTTTATCTATCCCATTCCCTTAATAGAGTGGGTTTCAAACCCCGTTCCGGTTGATAAGAAGCAGGGAGTGATCCGCATATGTACCTAGATTTCCATGATTTGAATCGTGCCTGTCCTAAGGACAATTTCCCCACACCATTTATTGATTAGATTTTGGATGAGTGTGTAGGTAGCGAGGTTTTTTCCTTTATGGATGGATTTTCCAGATACAATCAGATACAAATTAAACCTGAGGACCAACATAAGACCGCATTTATTTTTCCTTGGGGAACTTTTGCATATCGAAAAATTCCTTTTGGCCTTAAGAACGCCAGAGCTAATTTTTCAGCGGGATATGACCTTGATCTTCTATGATCTCAAATCGATTATCGAAGTGTTTTTGGATGACCTTGCTGCTCATTCTCGTATGAGAATGCATCATTCCTATCATTTGAGATTGGTATTCGAAAGGTGCCGCCATTATTTGGTCAGGTTAAATCCTCACAGGTGCATCTTTTGTGTGTTTTGGTCGCTTATTAGGATTCATCATTTCTAAAGAAGGTATAAGAGTCAACCCTTTGAAGGTTGAGGTAATACTTCAGTTGTCTCCCCTGAAAAACATTTGTCATCTTCAATGTTTGGAAGGCATGGAAAACTTCTTACAGAGATTTGTTGTCAATTTTTCCAATTTGACTAGAGGCTTCATGTGTATTTTGAAGAAGGAGACCACCTTTTGTTGGGACGAGCAAACCCATGAGTCCTTTCATCCGCTCAAGTGAGCCCTAGCATCAGCCCCAGTGATTAGTTCCCCAGACTATAGCCATGATTTTCTACTTTATGTGGCCACGTCCATGGAGACGATTGGTATGGTTTTGGTTCAAGAGGATGAGGAGCTCCAAGAGCATGTCATATACTATCTAAGCTAGAATCTTATTGACGCAAAGATCTATTATTCCCATGTTAAGAAGCTTGCCTTAGCTACTGTACATGCGGTTCAACGATTGAGACATTATATTCTCCTTCGCCAGACCTTGGTTGTAGCCCATGTCAATCCATTTCAATTCATCCTCACTCAAAGGATGATTGGGGGAAAATATAATAAATGGATTGTCATCTTGCAAGAATTCAATCTCGTGTTTGTTTCGGCAAAATTGAAGAAATCGTTAATTTTTGCGGAGCTTATATCCTCTTTCCCAAGCGAGGCTGAGGAGTTGGTTTGTGAAGATATGTTTATCGATGAGCACATCTTCTTAATCTCAACTTTAGACCCATGGTATGGGGATATCATTATATATTTACAAACATTGAAGGTCCCTACTCACCTCTCATGGGATGAACGATGAGGATTACGTCACATGTCTAAGAATTACCTCATAGTGGATAACATTTTGTACCATCGTGGGGTAGATTCCATTTTACATCGTTGTTTAACTCATGAAGAGGCTGAGGCAGTGTTGAATGATTGCCACGGAGGGGCATGTGGTGGTCATTTATCTAGGCTTTCTACAACCCAAAAAATCTTAAGAGCGGGTTATTTCTGGCCGTCGATCTTTAAGGATTATGTAGATGCGGTCAAGAGGTGCCATCCTTGCCAGGTGTTTGCATGTAACATGCGCTTGAAACCTGCCCCGTTATATCCCATCATCACCACCGGTCCCTTCACTAAGTGGGGGATTGATTTTATGGATTGCAACCTAGCTTCAGCTGGGGGGCATCATCATATCATAGTGCCTGTTGACTACTTCACGAAATGGGTTGAAGCTATGCCTACAATTAAATATGATGGTGAGATATCCGCGCACTTTGTATTCAACCATATTATTACTCAGTTCGGGATTACGAAAGAGCTTGTCACTGACCATGGCTCACACTTTCAGAATCGTATGATGGAAGAGTTGGCATCAAAGTTAGGGTATAAACAAGAGCATTCCTCCTCTTACTACCCTCAAGCAAATGGAAAGGTAGAAGCAGTGAACAAGTCACTCAAATCCATTCTCCAACGAACCATTGCACAAAGCAAGAATAATTGGCACATTATGTTATATCCTGCTTTGTGGGTGTATAGAACCGTTGTTAAGACTAGCATGGGTTTTTCTCCATATCAACTTGTACATGGAGTGGAGTTGGTATTGTCGATTGAGTGTGAGATTCCTTATTTGAAGCTAGCCATAGAAATATTACCAGACACTTCACCATTGGAGGAGCATTTGGTCCACCTAGAGAAACTTGATGAGCAACGTCGAGATGCCATGGTGGCTCTAGAAGTAAATAAGCATCATGTAAAGGTCCAGTACGATAAGTCCATTCATACAAGGAGGCTTAGTGAGGGAGACTTGGTCATTTTGTGGGATCAATCGAATGGTTGAATGTTATGTTTGTAGTTTATGATATAAAGATTTAGCTGGTTTAGTGATGAAAATGTTTTTATTTTATTTTATCAGTAATAGAATATTTTGATGAAAAATAAGAACCCACTGTGTTTTTCCTCGTCTGGGTTTACCAGACCGTACTCCAGCACAGGGGTAAAAATTAAATAAGGATAGCATGATGAGATCGCAGAATAGTAGATTGTTTCTTTATCTATTATCAGAAAAGTTTTTTTTTTTTTGACAGTAGCATGTGTTCAAAGATAAAATCATTTTCCTTGTACAGTATTTTTTACTTTCAGTAAATTTATTATTTTAAAGAACAAATAGAAGAGTATAATAATCGCACTAGAGTAGGGTTAGACTAGATTTATTTGCTGTTAAACCATACAACTTCTTTCTTCCAGTTTAAAATAACTTAACTAGTTCATGTCCAAATAACAATACTAAAGGTAGAAGAAATTAAATACTGACTAAACTCTACAGCCAAAGCAAGCAGGTCTAGA
>LPNX010656942.1:250747-266903 GCA_001517045.1 Pseudotsuga menziesii
ACAAAATGGAACTGTTTATACTTTCTGTACTACAAGGTAAATAAACAGTACTTAAGAACATTATTAAAATAAAATAAAAATATAAAGACCCTATATAAATTGAAGGTTATAAACTGTATATGTTAACACTTACAATTTCTTAATAACTAGTAAGTCAAGTTATAAACCAGGTACAGAAAACCTAACAATAATATCAAGAGTAAAAATCAAATGCATATCTGTACAAGAAATAAATGACAGAATGGCAAAATGCTCGACCATTGAGCTTAACTTCATATTATAAATATAAATAGTAACCCTCAAATTTGCAGAAACACAGCATAACTTAACAGTAATGTAAAAAGGGACAAAGTTATTTTCTTTACTGTCAAAATTTAGGGTAAAACCCTAATCATCTAGAATATACAAAGTTAAAAACTGTAAAATCCAGTTCATTAATTTTACTGACGGCCGCACTGAAAATTTACATAGGGAGGCTTTTACATCCTGTTCTTTTACAGTAACATAGTATTATATACAAAAACAAAATTTACACTAACGTCCGAAGCCGGAGAGCCTTGCGGTAAGCTAGGGTCTTAACAAACCATGAAAACAGCGAAGTAAACAACCAAAACCCATGAGGGTCTTTCAGGCCGCAACGACCAACCATTAAACTTCCATGAGGGTTTGAACAAGATGGCATGGCCATGGAAAAGTCCAGGGCTTACTGGAGGCTAGTAGGTTGTTCCTATCTCACGCTGCCTTTCCCTGAACGTGGAGTCGTCACCTGTAACAGGAACAAAATAATGTCAATACTCTACTTGCAGTTTGAGCAAATATAAATGTAAAGAAATCAATTTATGAAGTACTATAAGTAGTAACATCTTGTACCTAAAAATCTGAAGGATACGTGACCTCCTAAGAATAGACAAACAAATACCAGTGTGAGTAGAAGGAGACCCTTGATCGCTGTGCAGACAGAGAAGAGAGACAAGTCACACCTGCAAGATCCTGCTGTTAATTGTATATAAAATGTAGAGTTATTTAAACCTTGAAATGTACAGTAATATTAAAGAATACGAATGATATTCTTACCTCAAGCTAAATAAAAAGATAATCACTGATAACCAGTAACGCAACGACCAGCACGATAAGGATTTCTGTCTTCAACTGCAAAGGAAATGGTGGGACGACACGTCATCAACTACTGACAGAAGAAAATTTCAATTACTCGGCTGACAAGGTAAAACCCCAAAGACATGCTGTTACAGTCAAGGGTTCGAATAAGATACTAAGGCAACGAAAACCTGGAAGGAGAACGAGTGACTAATTACAAACAACAACGCTATGACACGGCCTTCACTATTGTGCAATTGGGCAGGCTAACCAGGGAAGAATAAACCAAAGACAGTCGCAGCACTACATAGGTGACATAGCAGTCGGTTATTTCGTAGAAGATGGATGAGTGCCCGAAGGCGAGGAAAGAAAATGAGCTAGGGTTAGAGATGACCCTTTTAAATCTGGCATTGCTTGGCTAGAATGGAGACACGTCTCCATGCAAATTATTTTCTCACGGTGGGTATTTTTTCCATAGTCATCGACGAGCAAATCGCGAGAAACAATAATCTCAATCATTTGGCTGTCTCGAAGGTTCGACTATAGTCATCAGCCGAGGTCAACCTATCATTTGTCATATGATAAAAATAACACGTTAATATATATGCTTTGCATTATAGCTCACTATTGGTGTGAAGCGGAAAACGATTCATTTGCTATATTATGAAATACTATCATTTATATTTTGCAGTTCGAGTTATAACACTATGTTCTTCGTAGGCATAGTTAACACTACGACAAATAATTTCTTAACATGATAATCCTTACATAATAAACCTTTGGTCAAAGGTTATACTCTATCTAGAGTGTTAGGTGCATGACATAACTTTTATACAAACTTGAAATGTATGAGGTAAAGGTTATAAATTTATATTTAGAGTTAAATCCATAAATTTGTTATGTCATGGTCTCATTCATAACCTTCCATCTAGGTGAATGACTATTTTGACATTTCAACTCCTACATTCTTAAATGAAATAAGTTTTGTAATTTGTCGTAGAAGAAAAACATAATACCTATATTTAAATAAGAAAAATACTTATACAAGTATTCACCCAACATCTATATTTTAAATTATAGAATACACTAATGGTTTATTTTAAGAGTGTTGTAGAATCGACCATGGTAAGTATCCTGATAGTAATGTTAACCCCTTTGGTATTCTCATGATTATCTTTGAATAGAAGTTGGTAAGTAATACAAAATAAAATACTAACAATTGCTTTGATGATTGTTTTTCCTAGAATAAAGGTTCTTAACCAAGAAATTGTAACATACAAGGGTTAATCTTTTAATCTTTTAAGAGAAATATTATCAACGTAATTGTTAGACCTTAAGACTTTTATGTTCTACATTCTTTTAAGGGGATCGAATAAAAACCGATTTACAGTAGGTTATCTTTCAGACCTAAGATAAGCTTAGTATGCTTTGATTCAGTTGAAGTGTAAATACAACTTGGTGTATCAGCATGAGTATATCCCTTTCAGTGGGTAAATTTAAAAAGGGTATCAGTGAATTGTAAACCCCCTTATTAATACATATTACGATGAAAATTTATTTATGTATTCTTGAATGTAAACTCTCGATTTTATAAACCTGCCATTTCTTACTCTACTTGTAAGTAACTTTAATTTAGATCTTTTGACACTGACAACTATGATAGATATCAGACAGTGCAGTAATTTTTAAGAAACATAAATCTACTTCTACTAGAAAGAAGAACAACTAATGCATTTACCTCAATAAGCATTGACATGTGCTTAGCAATTATTGTCTTACTGAACTTTTGATTTACAACAAACTTGTACATAAAGATTTTAGAATTTTGACTTGCAGCAACCAATCTTCTTACTAATCTGTAAGGACAGGAGAAACTTTCTGCATTAGCTTGAAAGCTAAGTAAGCCCGGTTTTTCAGGACAACCCCACCTTGTGGTCGCAAAACGGAAATGAGTTAGTAACTAAAAAGAAAACTGTTCTACAAAGATAAATGCAATCAAAAGACAATGCAGATAATAAATTCAGTAACATAACTAATGAAACATTTAGTGTCTACATTTATGAAATTTAACTGTAATTTAAAATTTTTAAAATTTTCAAAAAGTATGGGGTTTTGACATGAATGTTTTGGAGCGTCCGCTCCGCATCCACACCCATGATATCGTCTCCTCTTCCCCTCTGTCTATGACGAGGGAAGCCTTCAAGTCATCATGGTCCCACATTTGCATGCATATGGTAGATGTCACTATGTATTGTCACCCAAAAACATGTCTTTTGATTCCACATAATCAAAAAACACAAAAAAATTTAATAACTTAAAAATTTTAAAAAGAGGGTTGAGATTCGTTACCAATGTCACCGTATGCCGATCCTGGTGGTAGCGACATGTCCGGGTCTCCCCAGAAATCTATCCCCGCATAGGGGTAGTCATCGATGGCAACTATATGTCATCGCCACCACAGAAAGAAAACAGTTGGATAGGGGTTGCACACCCTACCCCCACCCAGTCTGTGCATCGCATCTACCCAATGCCATTGGGACGAATCTCAAACCCCGTGTAGAGGAACATCAACTCTAGGGCTCAATCCTGGAACATGCTCAAAGAAAAACATGCTTAGTATGCTGATGAAACCGAAGTTTCGCACTCTGCCTATCTTTCACTCACTGAACTGGTGTTTCATGTTTCCCAGTAGCATAGTGCTCCAATCGTATACCGCGGGTCTCATGCACTCCACTGCATAGAACATCAAAGGCCACGAGGCCTGGTGGAGAGAAGCTAAGCCTGCTATCCTTCCCAGTGTTAGTAGGATGGCCTTTAGGCCCAGCACCTGTATGGAGTTAGCTGGGATCTGACTCCCCACCTTCTCTGTGTCTGGATAGTAGTACACCGTAATATACTCATCTATAGTCAGGCCACCTCTGGGCTCGTGAGAACGTAGGTTCACCGCTTCCCTCTGTAGAGAAAGTCCAGTAATAAAGTATATGTCCTCCACTTCTATGGTGAGGGACATCCTATCTATCTGGAATGACTCTGAGTCTAGATCCCAGTAGTCCATTAACATCTGCAGTAGTCCTGGTTTGGCTCTTAAGCGACCAAGACACCAAAATTTGTAAAGCCCACATGCACGTAATGCTTGTTGAGCCATTAGATCTGCCCTTACTACCTCTTCTACATCACCATGTTCACATTCTCTCCATTCTAGGACCATCATGCACATAAAATTTGAGTTTTGTCCATTAGAATACTAAAAAATCATTAACTGCGGCCGCATATGCTACTGTTTGCCAAATAGTTGCGTATGTACACAATTTTGAGGGCGTTTTCCATGTATGTCTATCCCTATACACAGAAAAACCCTCGATTTCTGCATGGGCTGTGGTGTGTATTTTAGAATGGCCTAGAATCTTAAATACACCATGGAATTTGACAAAATTTGCATCAAAATTAAAGAGTAGAGCATGGGTAAGTTCCTGGAAAAAATGGTAGTAAATTCCACCAGCTGGATCTCCTGGAATTCGTTGTTAAAGTTCTGAGCTCAAATGGGCAAAAATTTCAAATGTTTTATAATGTTTTGAATTTTTTTACTATTTATAAAAAAATTTCAAATTTTTGAAAATTTTTACCCCCTTTCCTATAGTTTGGACCGTTTTTGGACTAATTTATGATGTAGGAGACCCTTTTGAGTTTTGTTTCATCCATTAGATTGACCCGTTCATGCCGATTTTAGGTATAATGTCTAAACTAGCATATAGGTTAGGTTTCATCACCGTTTTCATTTTGCATGACCTTATGATCGTTTCATTATAGCCTTAGGTACGAACCCACTCTATTATGTCACGGAACCTTCTTGTTGTTTTAGAAGTGGCATGATATGAGTGGTAGAGATTGACCTTACATGGGTACCCTAGTTAGTGCCTTATTTGCATTTGGTGCCCATTCCGACATTTTGTCCCTTAGGGTGTGGGAGTGTGTTTTATAGTATTGCCATGACATTTCGCAAGAGCCTCATACTCCTCTTAATATTTTTCTGGCCTATTTCCCTCAGGACTCCCTTATGTCAAGTTGTAATTACATTATCATGAGCTTTTCCTACCTTATTGAGCCTTATGTCAGCTTCCCTGACAATGAGTTTCAGCCATATAGCCCGATCTTGTCTTATCTCTAGCCATGCAGAGCCATTTTATATATCCTTTACAGCTTGATTCCTATTTTTGCTGGGAGGGGACTTTCCCCCGAGTGTCGCTATCCTACACATGTATCCTTGCATTGAGCATAGGTATGTTCCACTGCTTGGAACTAGTTTTTTTTCCCATATGACACTCATCTCCTCCTAGTCTGTAACTATAAAGCCATTTTATTCTTTTTCAAGCTTTTTAAATATTTGAAAAAGTTCAAAAAAAAAATCAAAAAACAAAAAAGACGGACAAGGAAATATGTTATCTTTTGGTAGCTGTCAAGTCATGACACCTTTGAACAGAGCACTGTATATCACATCCATTGGTTTGGTTTATAGTTTGACTTTAGGAGCTGTACTCGTTTATCTGATTTTATCTCCACCGACTGGTTAAGCTTCCAGTCCCCATGGAGCCTCTGTCGATGCCTCCTATGTCACAGAGATGTCCCAGTTTTGTATATTGAGTCTATGCTTCCTCTCTTCAGTCACCATTCACCGTTATTCTCTTGTTTGAAGGAAGCTGAAACCTGAGTCGGCCATTCATCAGTTATTTTGACTTTGCATGTCGGCCATTCCCAGTACAGTTACTGGTTCATGCACCTTATGATCAAGTCCTTCCACATTATACAGATTTGTTGAGTACCTCATGTTGGATGATGGGGGATGCATTAATTCCCTCCTTCCATCATATTTCATCCCATCAACTTTAGATCATTTATTCGGGGATTGGAATCTAGAGTCATTTTTTAGTGCCTTGAGACTTGCAGTCATCAGTGGCAGGTTCTCTCACCATCGAAAGTTTTTGGGAATACATTAATGTCCCCTGATTTATGGATCCTCTCAAGTGTTCGACCTCAACACATTTATTCACACTTGTTAGTTTGCACTCTAGTACCTTGCTTCCCATTTTCATTATCGGTGGGTGATCTCGCGTCTGTTAACAGTATACATCAATGACCGGTAATCAGACAATGGACTACTATGTTCGACCTCGAAACCTATATTCACATAATAGGACATGTACTCGTAGTGGTTTGTGTAGAAGACCTTCCAGATTGTTGGCACCTCATATATGCTACCTCCTTGATCGTGACAGTGTTCGTGAGATTTCAGCTCTCGTGACTTGATTCCAGTATATGTCAAACATTTCCAACTATTATGGAGATCATGATCCTTTGTATATCTTTATCATGGAGATTCGGATCTATGTATATTGTACGTTGAGATGACCACTTATGTGATATTTTCTATCATGCCTATTCATGGCCATTGTACTCTTATGTATCCAGGACTGCTATATGTATTTGTAGTTATGTGCAGAGTTGTATCATTGTACTATGCTGATTGGGTGGCTGGTCTTCCATTTGGGATTCTTCATCACTCTACTTTTGGGATGGACTTATAATGTATTTCGGCCATCATATGACCCTTCTGACCTCACACATTAGGGGGAATATGTTATAGCTGATTTTACCACACCAGGTGAATCGCACTTGTATGGCCTTCCCATTTCCCGCTGCAGACTCCTTAGACCCCTTGGACCATTTTTTTCCCTTTGATTATTCCTATACCATCCCTATAAACATGAAAAAATTGCTATACACGACTTTTAAACCCCTAATTTCGTATATACGCGGGTTTGACCCCTAAAACCGTGTACATCGGGATGTGTACAAAATCCAAATCCTTTTGGGGTTTTCCTTGACATGGATCTAACTCACTTGTCTCCTGGCCTTCCATATGCCTTGATATCACTCAAATTATATCTTTCATTACCCCTTTGAGAAGCTATATAAGGAACTCTTTGGATACATTGAAGGCATAAGAGAATTGAGGGCAAAGAAACTATAGTCCATTGCTACTGGAACTTGTGCTTGAGTCTGCATCCCTTTGTCCCTTGGAGCACTTTGGTGTTCTTCCCAAGCTTTCCTTTTGCTTGTGAGCTTGCTATCGAGAGATGGAGGATTGAGGTGGTGGAAGCCCAAGTGGGGGATTTAGTTTATCCAATTTGTAGACGTGCCGACAGAGGTTGTATTAATTGTAATCTCTAATTTTATATCAATAGAAATATCTTTTTCTGTCCAATAATGTATGTTTGAATGAATATTTTATCCATGAATGATTTCAAATGCTTATACATTGTTGATTATATATGCTAGAGTATATCTAACACCAACATATATAGTATGCTTGTCTTGTTTACTTGTTGTTGAGGAAGTGATTCATCAATTCAAGCTGAAGTTGGAAAGCTCAACGAGGATCTACTTCAACCGTCCAGAATAAGGTACGAGGTCTAATCCTTTATTGTTAGATATTTGATTTCTCTTGCATATTGGAAAGATTGATTTCTGGAGTCAATTTGTCTATTGTGGTACCCCAAGCCATAGGAATTTCTCTCCGTAACACATGGATCTGTCTTGTATTGGTCTACAGCCATGAGTTGGTTACATCTGTCTATGAGTCAAAAATATTGATGTATTGGAGATGCCTACTTGATGACACTCTCTGATCAAGATGACTCTTACCTCGAAGTGACAACTTGTTCTCTCAAAGCTCTCACTTATCATATCCCTCTAAGCCTCATGCTTTGGGGGGAATTCTGTTATACCCAAATCTTGTCACTAACATATGATGAGATCCTTAACACTGATGTTTTACCTAAATCCCAAACTTGGAGTGGAAACATGCTCTGGATGTCAATTCTACATAAAAAACCCTAGCACCACTTTTTCCCTTTAGCTGATGAGCGGTACCTTGTTCAGCACCACCTGAGTCCTATTATAGAGAATTGGTGCCCCCACGTATGTGCTTTGTTCTTGAAGTGGTTATTACCCTTCACCACTCTGTCATAAGGGTGTATAAGCGGTACCCTTGGTAAAATTGGAAAAAAAGAGGATTCTCGAGGTTTCTAGAACATGAGCCTCATGTCCTCCCTTATCCCTATCAATCTAGGTTGGTTGGAGTCGAGATCCCTCTTGGTAGGATCTTATAGCCACCTCACTCACAATTCTCTCAACTATCCCTATCAATTGAGCCCTATAAATACAAGCTCATGTCCCATAGTTGAGGGGGAGAATTGAATGGTAATGTTATGCTGTTGAATTGACTACCTAGCCCAATCCATTGGAGAGTGCAAGAGAGAAAGTTGGAGCTATCGGGGATGAGGTGTTTGTCTTGTGGAGGAGTTTGTCAACACTAAGACGATGGTTGTAAGATTATTCACTGATTTCTTAATGCAAAGCTGATTTTTGTCCCACATATCTGTTGTACTGATCTCGCATGTATATGTTACTGGATTCCTTAGTCACTAGTATGGATGTGTAAATAATGTTCTGGTATCTTTGATGTTCTTGTTTGTTTGACATGTTATGGAGGTATACAGGTTGATCATCAAATAATTATTCCAGGTGTTTACAACATTCAGGGAAGGTTTTCACCCTTTGTTGTTCACTTATTTGTTCCAGATATGAACCATTCAGACCAGAGGAACAGCTTCTGTCCATAGAAGGTGCAATATTCCTGACAACAAAACTCTGTTATACCCAAATCCTGTCACCAACATGTGATGAGATCCTTAACATCGATGTTTTCCCTAAATCCCAAACTTGGAGGGGAAACATGCTCTGGATGTCAATTCTACATAAAAAACCATAGCACCACTTTTTCCCTTTAGCTGATGAGCGGTACCTTATTCAACACTGCCTCAGTCCCGTTATAGAGAAGCAGTGCCACCGTGTATGTGCTTTGTTCTTGAAGCGGTTCTTACCCTTCATCGCTCTGTCATAAGGGTGTATAAGCAGTACCCTTGGTAAAATTGGAAAAAAAGAGGATTCTCGAGGTTTCTAGAACATAAGCCTTGTGTCCTCCCTTATCCCTATCAATCTGGGTTGGTTAGACTCAGGAAAATAAATACTGTCGTGTGCTGATCGATGGATAAAATCTCAATATGATTATAACCCAAAAAGCCATCCATAAACGAGAAGATGACACTTTCAGCATAGTTGTCGATAATCTGGTCGATATGCGGAGTGGGAAAGTTGTCTTTGGGACAAGCTTTGTTAAAATATCTGAAATTGTTGCAAACTCTAATGGTGCCCTACTTTCTATTGACAAGGATGACGTTCGATGCCCATTCCATTAGGGGTACGGGATAAATAAACCCTGCTTTTAGAAGCTTTTCTATTTCAGCTTTGATAGATGCGGCTTTCCATGGATGGACTTGTCACAGTTTTTGCCTGATAGGTTTTGCAGTGGGATAGGTTTTTATTTTGTGAACCATAATGTATGGGTCTATCCCTGGCATTTCTTTGTAGCCACAACAATGCTTCTATATAGATTTATGATTGATGCAGCATATTTGTACCACAGAGACTCTGACTCTCTGTCAGTAGGTCTCTACAACTATGTACCATTCCAGATCCAGCAGACCATCAGTCATGAATATATAGCATTCCATGAGAATGCCACAGGTCTAATGTAGCAGTTTTTCATATCAATATTGTATTCAGCCTCTCATTGAGGAAACCATTATGTAGAAAAAGTTGTACATGATTGGGTCTTGTATTATAAATATTAGATCATATTATTCTTTTGACATCGTTACGAGCATGGGGATTCCCGCCTCATCCATATACATGTCACACATTATTTGTATCTCACCCATTGATGGGAACCATATCAATACAAAAACCAAAAGCCACCATGCCCCAACCCAGGAAGCATGACCTCTCCCCAAAAAATCTTATGATGTATGTCAGCCATACAATGAGCTCCGGCCCTCACAAATCATGGGGCAATCTGTTAACACAAAAAATCCATTAGTAAGCTCTACATGACCTACAGCACCCAAATACATCCATGCATGACCCTCAATTGACCTCCACACCCTCAAAAATGCTCAAAAATATGAAAAGTGGCTTAAAAACCCCTAAAAAGAACCAAAATAACTCTCATAGGGGCTAAAACCCCTCAAAGGAGCTTAAAACCCCCAAAGGAGCTAGGAATTGGGTGAAAGGGGCTAAATCCCTAACCAGGGGCTTAAAACCCTAAATCTCTAAGAAAAGTATAAATAGAAGGGTGGGGGTCACTCTCAAAACATTCCTCCTCTCCCTATCGTTATGTTGCCCATGTGAGTGCCTTGAGACCCTTTGCCTCTCAAGTCATTCACCCTCCCTCTCCTCCATTTCTCCATTGAGCCAAAGCTCCCATTCCATTTGAGAAGTGCTCCCAAAGCTAGGGCATGGTGGCCCATTTCCACCCAAAGAAGGTATAATCTTTGTTTTCTGTCTTTTTTCTTATAGTTTTTCTAACATATTTTTGCTTGCAAGTTTGTTACTCATGTTTTGTTGCAGGTTTCCTTCGATTTCTTGTAGCTCTTTTGTTTGCTAATAGTTTTATGTAGGGTTTTGGAGCTTGGCTCTAACCTTTGTTTGCAGGTTTTCTTTATTTTTCATTCCATTCTCACAGGGACCCTACCCTTCTGTCCTATAGACGAAAGGGACCTGTTCCTTCCTGTAGCAAGGGCGAAATCCCTACTACATTCCTATTTCAATTTCTACATGGTTGATTGTCTGCAAGTCTATCTTAGTAAGTTGGTAACCCCAAAGACCCTAGTTTATAAGGGCATGTTTTCCTAACATTAGAGGAATTTTGGGGTCTAAAATGGGCCTCCTAAAGAAAATAATAAAATAATAGTTAAAATAATAAAATAATATTGATTAATTTTGGAGGAAGAAAGAAAAAAACTACTTTTTGTGTTCGTATTTTCGACATATCTCCTTGTGTTTTTACTCAAATTTCGATCGGGAGAGCTCGTTGGATGCGGAATCAAATTCCACATCCAACGAGCTCTTTCGATCGAAATTTGAGTAAAAACACAATGAGATATGTCGAAAATACGAACAAAAAAAAGTAGTTTTTTTTAATGACAAATATTTCAATTCAACCATTATGGTTGACTTATTTTATTGAAATTCTATTGGTTCTTGAATTCCAACTCACAAAAACTTATTTTGGCACGTTTTCTTATAAGGCCCATTTTAGACCCCAAATTTCCTCTAATGACAACAATACTGTAATCATAGTATTATGTTTAGAAAGGAACCAATCCTGATGAATGTAATAATTCGTTCATCTCCGGTAATACTCTTAGTAGTCTGTCTTGAAAGAAAACATTGTATACTCATGCCATAAGAAAATTCATAAACATACAATAATCTCTACTCATTTCATTTGTTATTACCTGTTGCCTCCTTTCACACACCTGGGTCACGTGGCAGAAATATTCAAGCCACTCGGTGTGTCCTTGGGGGCAAGTCTCGAGTCAAGGTTGTCACCTTGTTCTTGACTCCTCCGTTTAGGCTCAACTCCTAACGAAGCCAAGGGGGGTAGACCCTATTAAGTTACTAAGGATAATTACTTAGTATGGTGATGTTAAATTGAATGAGTTACTTATGAGTTTGGAATTTAACTATAGACAATCAAAGATGACAAGATACAAAAATGAACACACGAAAGCACAATGCTGAGACACAATATATATATAAAGCAAGAAAATAACTAGTGCCTTAGAATGGATTCAAAAAATAGAATCAATGTACTTGCATGTGCTTGGAGTGAATGTTTTGCAATTGCCTCTTGGTACGTTTTAAGTTAAATTTGAGGTGTGAGTTGATTAAAATTAGGTGAAGAGGTGGACTCTAGATATATGCAAGAGTACTTGGAGTATGTCCAAAACTAAACCTTCACGGCTACCCGCAAGGAATATGTGGGCTGAATGGAGTCTCTGGGGATATTGTTCATAATGCACCCGTTAGGGTGTGACAGAGATCAGCGCCCCGAGGTCACTTTTCAGAAGTTCCCACTTCCTTTGGGTATTTTGCCACCATGATGGTTTGATCTAGGTGTTGGATTTTCACCTGATGGTTTGTCAATTTGGGGAGTGAGTCCTAATTATACTAGTCACTCAAGTGATTTTGATACAGCTTGAATGATCAGATGAACTCCAGCCAAGTGCATAGCATACACACCAGAGTCTTGTCAATTTTAGTAAATTTTACAATGGGTGTTCTTGTTAAAAGGAAACCCTCCAAGAACCTCTTTCGATCCAAGTGGATCTCAATTGGGGAATCAAGGAGGGGTTAATTTTATAATTCTTATTGAAACAAAATATGATGGAAAATGAAACATAAAACATGAGCAAACCACAATTTTCTAATTAGACTACCACTAACCTTTCTTCACCTTTCGGCTCAAAGGGGGCTCGTGGGGTAAGTATTAAAGTTACTTTGAAAACAATAGAAATGGAATGTGGAATTGATTTTATGTCAAAGTATACTACCCTGCAGATTAATGCTACTCTAGATTACAAAAGATGAACGAAAAGCAAAATAAAAGACACGGATGCAAATCCCCCCAGGGGGGATGGGGAATGGGCTCGAAAGAGCCTATTCAAAAATTATTTTTATTAACAGTGGTTAAAATATCAGAGAACTGATATAATTCCTCTTTATCCTTATACAGAGTGAAATCAAGAGCTTACAAAGTGCGAAAATTAAAGGTTTTAGTCAAATGGGAGACCCTTGGGGGGATTTGAACGCTCCTGGGGCCACTTCCGAACAGAAGATTCCTTTATTTTATATCAAACCTGATAAAAACCAGCAAGCATATCATATTTAAATATTCCCAAAAGAACTCTGAAATCACCATTGGGACAGCTCACTTTTAACCAAAAAAGGTAAGCTAAAAACTAGTTAAAAGGGGAAAACAGGAACCAAGGAAAGAAGGCTTTCTTTGGGATCTTGGCTTGAATTTTGGGAAGCCAATAATATGTGCAATTTTATTACAGAATATTAAATTTTAACGTATAGAAAAGGAAACTACCTTAACACCAAGCTATGAATTTTCATTAAAATGCTTGCGAAAATATGGTAATTTTAGCTAGATCTCTTAAAATGTAACTTTATATGCAAAACAAAACTAAGATATAAAATTAGGAAGGGATATTAATAACTAGATATATGTGTAATTTTCTTAATGAGACAGATCTGAGTAATAAGAAACCTTAATAGTAACCAGTTTGAAGAATGTTTAAGATTTTTAAAGGAGAAAAAGGGGAAGAGAGGTGCTTGTTGTTGAAGCAGATCTGCAGAGGAAAATTGGTAGTGAATCACCGAGGGGAACGATATTAGAAATATCTGTTGGAAATCAATGGAATTAATCCTAAACCATAGATCTTCCAGTCACGAAAAACATGTAAGCTACACAACAAATCCTACAAACAGAACCATTATATCTGAAGATACATATGAGAAGTAGATGATACAGCATGCCAATAATCTTATTTAGCATACAGGTATCATCTCATTCAAACATATGTAGAAAAATAAAATTAGGTAAGCTTACTTACAATGATCTATCCCTATGATTTCAATAACCATTCAATAAGACAATAGTTAAGTGCAAAAAATTGAAAAAATAGCAGTTTCACCTCGAATGCAGCATGATAATGATAATCCACACATGAAAGGTACTCCACAATTGAGCCTCCAAAGATTCTCTTTATTTCAACAATGATGATCAATACACAATTACAATGGCAATCCCTTCAATCCAGCTCGAGCTAGCTTGGAAGAGGTTGTTGTGCTTGGATATATACAAAAACAAGGAGATCCAGCCTAGTGGGGGCACAAATCCCAAGGAGACACATCAAATCAACTGAAGGAGAGTCCATCAATGCCTTATATGTGTCTAGCTGAGCCAGATTTGAGTCTCACTGAGTGCAACTGTCAATCAGGGGGTTGATCTGATTGACACCTCAACCTGTTGACTGAAGCATCCACCAAAACTCATCCAGATGAGCCAAAAACGTGTGGAGGAGAGAGGTGTTGCCTCATTTTCACACACCTGGATCACGTGGCAGAAATATTCAAGCCACTTGGTGTGTCCTTGGGGGCAAGTCTCAAGTCAAGGCTGTCACCTTGTTCTTGACTCCTACGTTTAGGCTCAAATCCTAACGAAGCCAAGGGGGGTAGACCCTATTAAGTTACTAAGGATGATTTCTTAGTGTAATGATGTTGTACTGAATCAGTTATTTAGGAGTTTGAATATTTTAACTATAAGCAATCAAGATGACAAGATACAAAGATACACACGAAAGCACAAAGTTGATACATAATATATATATGAAGCAGAAAAGACCAATGCCTTAAAAATGGAGTCAAAAGAGATCAGTGTGCTTGCATGTGTTTGGAATAAATGTTTTGCGATTGCATCTTGGTATGTTTTAAGTTAAAATTGGAGTGTGAGTTGTTTAAATTAGGCTTAAGGGGGACTCCAGATATACCCGAGAGTACTTGGAGTATGTCAAAAACAAAGCCTATACGGCTACCCGCAAGGAATATGTGGGCTGAAATGGAGTCTCTGGGGCTGTGTTCGTAATGCACCCATTAGGGTGTGACAGAGATCAGCGCCCCGAGGTCACTTTTCAGTAGGTTCCCGCTTCCTTTGGGTATTTTTCCACCGTAAAGGTTTGATCGAGGTGTTGGATTTTCACCTGATGGTTTGTTAATTGGGGAATGTGAGTCCTAATCATGCTAGTCACCCAAGTGCTTTTGATACAGCTTGACTGATCGGACGAACCGCAGCCAAGTGCAGAGCATACACACTGGAGTCTTGTAAATTTTAATAAGTTTTAAAAGATGTGTTCTTGCTTAAAAGAAAAGCCTCCAAGAACCTCTTTCGATCCAAGTGGATCTCAATCGAGGAATCAAGGAGGGTTTAATTTTAAAATGCTGATAAACAAAAGATGAGAAAGTAACACAACTACACAAATGCAGTTTTCTGATTAATCCTACCATGAATCTCTTTCCCCTTGTGGGTCACTCGGGAAATCGTGGGGTAAGTATTATGATTACTTTTGAAAATAAGATATGGAATATGGAATTAAAAACAAGATCAAATATACTACCCTACCAATCAAATAAATTCTAGTAAAAGGAAATAAGCAGAAAAAGATGAAAAAGGCACCGACGCGAACCCCCCCAAGGGGGATGGGGAATGGGCTCGAAAGAGCCTACTTAAAGGATTATTTTATTACAGAGGTTACAATATAAAAGAACTGATAAAACAGAGCTTTCTTGGTCCTTATACAGGCTGAAACTAAGATATTACATTTTATGCAAAACAATTACAAATTATGTGACAAAAGAGAGCCCCCTGTGGGGATTTGAGCGCTCCAAAATCCACTTTGGACAGCAGCTTCTTTTCTTCTCTGTCAGACCTACTAAATTACAGTGAGTGAATTAGAATAAAAAATTCCCCAAAGCACTTTAAGAGTGCCTTTGGGTCAGCCTACTTTATCTCAAAAAATTAATGAAATTAAACTAGCTAAACCGACGAAAAGGGAACCAAGGAAAGCAAGATTTCCTTGGGATCTTGGCCTGCTGTTTGTGCAGCCAATTAATAGCACTGATATTGTAGAATATTGAAATTATTGAACAGCAAATGAAACTACCTTAACAATAAGCTATGAATTTTTCAATAAACTACTTGCGAAACTAAGGCAATTTTAGCTAGATCTCTTGAATTTGAACTTTATGTGCACAATGAAACTAAGATCTAGAAAATTGAAGGGATATTGATAATTAGATCTATGTATGATTTTCTTTATGAGATAGATCAAATTTAAAAAGAAACCTTAAAGTAACCAGCTTGAGGAAAGTTTAATCATTTTTAAAGGAGGAAGAGAGAGAAAGAGTGTTGGTTTCCTTGAAGATCCACAGTAGGGATTTCAGGTGGAATGCCGAGGGACTATGCCTTTGAAATGTTTTGAAGAGAATGAAGAAGCAAACTAGATCAGCATCCTCTCCAAAGTGTGAACCTGCAACT
>LPNX010656942.1:267083-370967 GCA_001517045.1 Pseudotsuga menziesii
GTAGGCCATCTAGCCCAGGGGGGGTGCAATTCCTCATGGAATCAAGTGAAATCCTCTGATGGATAGTTCATCAATGTAGAACTGAGGCTGAACTGAGCCTACTTGTCAACCGGGGGCCTGATCTGGCTGACACATCAACCCATACAATGACACATCGGCCCACAGAGCATCCAGGAGAGCCAAAACGTGTTGAGGAGAGAGGGAGGGCACAATCGCTCATGAAGACCACTGTAGATCAGCTCTGGATCTGATTTGATCCCCTCCTTTAGTCAAGGATTTGTCAGATCCAGTCAATCTGCTCCAGATCTGATTGATTTCAGTCAAATCGGTTGAGAATCCATTGAGTTATTGATTTTGGATTTGCTCCATTATTCATCAATTTATTAATTAAAATAATCAATAATTGATTTTTGGGGCTTTATGACCTGAGTGATGGAAGATCACTCAAAACTTAGGAAAAAGTGGGTCCATGGGTTTACATGGTTCTCTTAGCTTTAAAATGAGCACCTACATGACTGAAACTGATTATTTGGCCCACTTTTATTACAGACTCAATTTTTCCAATTAAACTATTAAAAAATAGCCTAAGTTTTGGAAAAATTAAAAATTAATAAAAAACACCGAAAAAACTGAAAAATTGAAAAATTGAAAAACACCTAAGGGGACTTAGACATGTTCATATGACTAAAAAATGATGTCTAGAATGCTTACACATTGACACATAGACTCTAATAACCTCAATAGGCATAAATGCCAAGCCGACTACCCCAACTTGGGAGGTATGGAGTGAAAAACTCAGAAATTATCAGTCGTTTATTCAACAACCAATAATAACCAAGGGAAAAAACACCTTGGGCTGATCGGATTGACAAATGAAGTCTAAGAGACCGAGTCTTTTACAGACACTATCATGCTAGAACATTTATTACAATTCCCCCATGGGGTATGAACATGTGATATGATACAACAAGCACTTCCCAGAAGTACTTCCAAAGGTCTCTTTGAAGTCCGAACAAGTTGACCCTGTCTGGTTCACCAGGCTCACTTGATAAAAACCACTAAGTTCAACTTAGGTGGTAACAAGAGGGAGGGAAAAATTCCCCATAAAGGAATGTAAAGATCAACTCTGGATATGATTTGATCACCTCCTTCAGTCAAGGATTTGTCAAATCCAGTCAATCTGCTTCAGATCTGACTGATTTCAATCAAATCGTCTAAGAATCCATTGATCTATGATTTTGGATTTGCTCCATTATTCATCAATTTATTAATTAAAATCATCAATAATTGATTTTTGGGGCTTTCTAACCTAAGTGATGGAAAATCACTCAAAACTAGGAAATAGTGGGTCCATGGTTTTACATGGTGCTCTTAGCTTGAAAATGAGCACCTACATGACTGAAACTGATTATTTGGCCCACTTTTATTACAAAATCAATTTTTCCAATTAAACTATTAAAAAATAGCCTAAGTTTTGGAAAAATTAAATTTTAATAAAAACATTGAAAAAACTAAAAAATTGAAAAATTGAAAAAACCTAGGGGGACTTAGACATGTTCATATGACTCGACCATGATATCTAGCATGTTTATACATTGACACATAGACTCTAATAACCTCAATAGGCCTAAATTCCAAGCCGACCACCCCAACTTTGGAGGTATGGAGTGAAAAACTCAGAAATTATCAGTCATTTATTCAACAACCAATAATAACCAAGGGAAAAAACACTCTGGGATGATCGGATTGACAAAGAAAGTCTAAGAGACCGAGTCTTTTACAAACACTATCATGCTAGAACATTTATTACAATTCCCCCATGGGGTATGAACATGTGATATAGTACAATAAGCACTTCCCAGAAGTACTTCCACATGTCTTCTGAAGTCCGAACAAGTTAACCCTGTCCGATTCACCAGGCTCACTTGATAAAAAACCATGAAGTACAACTTAGGTGGTAACTTTCTGGCTCCAACTATGGGACGTGTGCTTGATATCGTCTTTAAGGCAAGGAGAGGATATGAGAACATCAGAATCTATGGTTTATATACCCTGTAAAAACATCTCAACTTGACAAGAAAAACCTTAGTAGCACAAGTTTTATAAAAAACCGAATGAACCATTAAGCTGATTTATTTAAGCAAAATAAATGTAACTAACTAAAAGACGCAAAGTTTTATTATAGCTAAGTATAAAATAGAATTGCAGAAAGTAAATGCTCTCTTTCAAAGAGCTTATTTTCCTACTCTAAGCATGATATAAAAAGGGTTAAGTGTAATCAGAAATCCAAGGTAACCACCTAAGCATTTTATTAACATAAAAAAAAAATTCCTTGTCTTTGGTTACCAGCCAAAGTAAGGATACTTTATTCAGAAAATGAAAACCTGCGTGATGATCCAGAAGGGGTGGGATGGATGGGAAATCATAGGCATGAATAATGTCATCAAACTTCCTCCCAAACTAGTAAGTGCTTGTGCAGGCTGCTTCTATCCATGATTGGACAGGGTTGATGTACAAATCGAAATGATGAGGCAGATTGACTACACCATCATACTGATCATCAAGGCTTACCGAATGATAATTCACTGTATAAGCCCCAAGCGGCTCCAAGTCATGAGAAAACTCTATATGTGAAGATGATAGTTGAGACTGATATTCTAATAACTGCATCACATCTGTCTTTTCACAACACTGCTTCTCCATGTCTTCATTATTGATACCTTTGTGTGGCTCTGCATGATATGACTCTGAATGATCATATGGATAAAATGCATGCTCCTTTTTCATATCAAAGTTTCCTAAGGCCACATGGTCCATGCTCTCTCCTTTAGATATGCTATATACAGAAAAATCAACAAAACCATCTAAAGTTTCTGGTTCATTATTTTCCTCTTTATTCATGTCACAGAATGGATTTTCCATGAATGTCCAAGACTCCTCATCAACATCTTTATCGGGGATAAGAAAGTATTCATCACTTGTCTCATGCTCCAAGCTATACTTGTCCTCATTTTCATACTCATCTTCTTCAGAGAAAAGGTCACAAGGTAGTAAACCTTCCAGACTGTCATCATTATATGGAGAACACATAGGAGTCCCATCATGTATATTATAGTTTTCATCATAAGTTTCTCTATAAGATTCTACAATGGTTTCATCCTCAGGCTTGTACTATTTAGATGGTAACAAAGGGTAGGCCTGGCCTACCATGTATATATGATCAGTCTTGCTTGAATTTGTTTCTTGATTTCTGACCTCGGGAAGTCCATGTTCCATGACTTGATTTGCAACATAACAAGTGCTTTCTTGGTGGAATTGTTCACAGGGTTTACACCATGGAATTACTTCTTCTACCATGTTAGCTGAGTCTCACATGTTTGGAATCCTAAGCTCTTGTTGAGGAAACTTCTTTTGATACATCTGATTCTGCCTAGGCTGAAAGTTCCTAGGTCCATTATTTCTTTCCATTGTGATTATTCTATTGTGCATAGGATTCAATTGTGCAGATTGATCTGCCATAAGTTGGTTTTGACTAGTAACCAAGTCTTTTATCATGTCCGTTACCTTTTCCATGGGATCTTTAGAGGCTCCCTTTTCTTCTGATTCAAAGGATTTTCCCTTTTCTTCGTTGTATGAAGTGTTTCCCCTAGTGTAACCTGGAATGTTGGATTTTCCTGAAAACTGCATATTCTTTTCTATTTTCTCGGCCAATTCCTGAGCAGTTTTTAGATCGGCTGGCTCTTTGTCCTTTAACTGGTACCTCAAATCACCAGTGAAAGCTTCGATGTAATATATGAGGATGGAGGCATCCCTTGGCTTGATTTCTCTAGGGAGGTCCGTAACCACACGCCTGAACTTAGTATTAAATTCATCAATGGTTTCATTCTCCATCTTCTTTATGTTATGGAGGGCAACAAGCAGATTTCTTGGTTCTTTCTTTTCCCCCCATTTCTTCTTAAAACCCTCTAGGAATTCACTAAGTGTTTTATATGAATCATCATCTAGGTTGAAGTACCATTCTTCAGCATTATCTTCCAAGGATAAAGCAAAGAGCGTCATTTTGACATCATCATGGTCATGGGCAGCATCATTGCAATAACTAACCAGGTGCTTTTCAAACTTTCGAATGTGAGACTTGGCAGTGATGGAATTATTTCCTTGAAATATGGGGAGCTTCTCGATAGCATCATTCGGAATGTCATGAGGACTACCTGCTATCTGAGAAAAGTCAAGGGGTTTGAAAAATTCCGTCATTTCTTGAGATTAGTGAACATGACTCTCTACAAATATGTGATGGATATCTAAGAGGGATTGGTCTCCTAAATATTCAAGGTTTCTATGAGAAGTCTTCCTATTCTATATTTCCCTAATAAACCCTTCAGGATCAAGAAGAGGATTGAATAATTGTCGGTGGTTTCTTCTGGTAGAAATTCTTGAAGGGATGTTAGACAGTGGACTCACCAGATGGATAGAGTTTTAATTTTTATGTTTTTTAAAGACTAGATCAATCAAAAGTTTTTATCTTTTTAGTTGTTTAGAAAAAAGTTAAGCTAAGTCATACTCAAGAATAAAAATATTTGTCCCTGGCAACGACGCCAAAAAATGTTTCCTCCTTTCACACACCTGGGTCACGTGGCAGAAATCTTCAAGCCACTCAGTGTGTCCTTGGGGGCAAGTCTCGAGTCAAGGCTGTCACCTTGTTCTTGACTCCTCCGTTTAGTCTCAACTCCTAACGAAGCCAAGGGGGGTAGAACCTATTAAGTTACAAAGGATAATTACTTAGTATGGTGATGTTAAACTGAATGAGTTACTTAGGAGTTTGGAATTTAACTATAGACAATCAAAGATGACAAGATACAAAAATGAACACACGAAAGCATAATGCTGAGACACAATATATATATATATATATATTACAAGAAAATAACCAGTTCCTTAGAATGGAGTCAGAAATAGAATCAATGTACTTGCATGTGCTTGGAGTGAATGTTTTGCAATTGCCTCTTGGTACGTTTTAAGTTAAATTTGAGGTGTGAGTTGATTAAAATTAGGTGAAGAGGTGGACGAGAGTACTTGGAGTATGTCCAAAACTAAACCTTCACGGCTACCCGCAAGGAATATGTGGGATGAATGGAGTCTCTGGGGGTATTTTTCATAACACACCCGTTAGGGTGTGACAGAGATCGGCACCCTGAGAACACTTTTCAGAAGTTCCCGCTTCCTTTGGGTATTTTGCAACCGTGATGGTTTGATCTAGGTGTTGGATTTTCACCTGATGGTTTGTCAATTTGGGGAGTGAGTCCTAATTATACTAGTCACTCAAGTGATTTTGATAAAGCTTTATTGATTGGATGAACCGCAGCCAAGTGCAGAGCATACACACCGGAGTCTTGTCAATTTTAGTAAATTTTACAATGGGTGTTCTTGTTAAAAGAAAACCCTCCAGGAACCTCTTTCGATCCAAGTGGATCTCAATCAGGGAATCAAGGAGGGGTTAATTTTATAATGCTTACTGAAACAAAAGATGATGGCAAATGAAACATAAAAGATGAGCAAACCACAATTTTCTAATTAGACTACCACGAACCTTTCTTCACCTTTCGGCTCAAAGGGGGCTCGTGGGGTAAGTATTAAAGTTACTTTGAAAGCAATAGAAATGGAATATGGAATTGATTATATGTCGAAGTATACTACCCTGCATATTAATGCTACTCTAGATTACAAAAGATGAACGAAAAGCAAAAAAAAAGACACGGACACAAATCCCCTCAGGGGGGATGGGGAATGGGCTCGAAAGAGCCTATTCAAAAATTATTTTTATTAACAGTGGTTAAAATATCAGAGAACTAATATAATTCCTCTTGATCCTTATACATAGTGAAATCAAGAGCTTACAAAGTGCGAAAATTAAAGGTTTTAGTCAAATGGGAGACCCCTGGGGGGATTTGAACACTCCTGGGGCCACTTCTAAACAGCAGATTCCTTTATTTTCTATCAAAATTGATAAAAATAAGTAGGCATATCAGATTTAAATATGCCCAAAATCACTCTGAAAGCACCTTTGGTTCAGCTCACTTTTAACCAAAAAAGGTAAGCTGAAAACTAGTTAAAAGGGGAAAACAGGAACCAAGGAAAGCAGGCTTTCCTCAGGATCTTGGATTGCATTTTGGGCAGCCAATAATATGCTCATTTTTATTTCAGAATATGAAATTTTAACGTACATCAAAGGAAACTACCTTAACATCAAGCTACAAATTTTCATTAAAATGCTTGCGAAAATATGGTAATTTTAGCTAGATCTCTTAAAATGTAACTTTATATGCAAAACAAAACTAAGATATAGACTTAGGAAGGGATATTACTAACTATATATATGTGTAATTTTCTTAATGAGATATATCTGAGTAATAAGAAACCTTAATAGTAACCAGTTTGAAGAAAATTTAAGATTTTTAAAGGAGAAAAAGGGGAAGAGAGATGCTTGTTGTTGAAGCAGATCTGCAGAGGAAACTTGGTAGTGAAGCACCAAGGGGCACGATATTAGAAATATCTGTTGGAAATCAATGGAATCAAACCTGAACCATAGATCTTCCAGTCACAGCAAACCTGTAAGCTACACAACAGATCCTGCAAACAGAACCATTAAATCTGAAGATACATATGAGAAGTAGATGATGCAGCATGCCAATAATCTTATTTAGCTTACAAGTATTAGCTCATTCAAACATATGCAAAAAAATAGAAGTAAGTAAGCTTACTTACAATGATCTATCCCTATGATTTCAATAACCATTCATGCAGACAACAGTTAAGTGCAAAAAATTGAAAAAATAGCAGTTTCACCTCGAATGCAGTATGATAATGATAATCCACACATGAAAGGTACTCCAAAATTGATCCTCCAAAGCTTCTCTTTATTTCAACAAAGATGATCAATACACAATTACAATGGAAAGCCCTTCAATGCAGCTCTAACTAGCTTGGAAGAGGTTGTTGTGCTTGGATATATACAAAAACTAGGAGATCCATCCCAAGGGGGGCACAAATCCCAAGGAGACACATCAAATCAGCTGAAGGAGAGTCCATCAATGCCTGATCTATGTCTAGCTAAGCCAGATCTGAGTCTCACTGAGTGCAACTGTCAATCGGGGGGCTGATCTGACTGACACCTCAACCTGTTGACTGAAGCATCCACCAAAACTCATCCAGATGAGCCAAAAACATGTGGAGGAGAGAGGGAGGGAGAAATTCCCCATAAAAGATGCTGAAGATCAACTCTGGATCTGATTTGATCACCTCCTTCAGTCAAGGATTTTTCAGATCCAGTCAATCTGCTTCAAATCTTACTGATTTCAATCAAATTGGCTAAGAATCCACTGATCTATGATTTTGGATTTGCTCCATTATTCATCAATTTATTAATTAAAATCATCAATAATTGATTTTTGGGGCTTTCTGACTTGAGTGATGGAAAATCACTCAAAACTAGGAAATAGTGGGTCCATGGGTTTACATGGTGCTCTTAGCTTGAAAATGAGCACCTACATGACTAAATCTTATTATTTGGCCCACTTTTATTACATAATCAATTTTTCTAATTAAACTATTAACAAATAGCCTAAGTTTTGGAAAAAATAAATTTTAATAAAAAACACTGAAAAAACTAAAAAATTGAAAAATTGAAAAAACCTAGGGGGACTTAGACATGTTCATATGACTCGACCATGATGTCTAGCATGTTTATACATTGACACATAGACTCTAATAACCTAAATAGGCCTAAATGCCAAGCCAACCACCCCAACTTTGGAGGTATGGAGTGAAAAACTCAGAAATTATCAGTTGTTTATTCAACAAACAATAATAACCAAGGGAAAAAACACCCTGGGCTGATCAGATTGGAAAACAAAGTCTAAGAGACCGAGTCTTATATAGACACTATCATGCTAGAAAATTTATTACAATTCCCCCATGGGGTATGAACATGTGATATAGTACAACAAGCACTTCCCAGAAGTACTTCCACAGGTCTTCTGAAGTCCGAACAAGTTAACCCTGTCCGGTTCACCAGGCTCACTTGATAAAAAACCATGAAGTACAACTTAGGTGGTAACATTACCATCTCTGGGAGTTGTTGTCCTCACCAGAAAATATTGAAACCTGAAAGTTCTTGTCCTGTAGAAGTTTATTAATTGAGAATAGATGTTCTCAGCTAAAAAATCATCAAATTTAAGACATGATGATTGCATGGATTGACTCAATTGCTCAGACCCTACCTGACCACTACTAAGGGTGAACATTAGACTCAACAAGGGTTATGTGATGTATTTATTCGTATTCAACCCCAAAAACTGATTTTCCAAGGTTATCAATGTTAGATTTTTATCATTTAATAAATATGATCTAGGATCTTATCTGAGATAATAACATGCACAACAATAATCACAAGACACAAGAGACACAAATAATTTTTCTCGGGGAAACCATAAATGATAAAACCCCACAACTTCCTCAGAGATAGAATGAGCACCAATAGCAAAAGTAAAACCCAAAGTTACAAAGATGATCTCCAACAGTTGTTCTCTCTCTCTCTTGTGCGAGCTACTTCTCTCTCACTCATGCACTATTGTTGAGTGAGTGTGTGTTTCAAATAGAGAGTCTCACTCTCTATTTATACTTGTTTTCCACATGACTTTTACTATACAGGTGTTGGTTATATTGGGCAGACCCGGGTTTACTATAGTCAACAAACAACACCCCTAGCTCACTGGCCCTTTCGGTGATAGACCGCAAGTGGCCTGAAGTCTCACCCAAAGTGATTCTAATGGGTTGGCCAAAGAATCAAGTGTCTTGGACCAGGTTCTGGGCATCCTACTTGCTACTCGCAGCTATGCTAGCCGCAAGGCCTCTATCTCTACGCGTCGCGCAATCTCCTCTACTTGCAGCTCTGCTAGTCGCGAGACCTCTATCCTTGCGCAAGTCGCGCGGTCCCTTCCCACGTCGCGCAACTTCCACTTACCCGCAATATCTCCAACCTTACCGCATCGTCACGCAGCACCTACCCAACGCTAAGTCCTCAACCTGCACACTTAGCGGTATCACCTCTCTGTGATATTCTACCTCCGCGGCTTAGCACAATTAGCGTTGCTCGTGTCGACGTGCATGACTTAACATACAAGGCTGTTCAATACTGCAACTAGTGATTGTTTCACGCAAAGCATAAATGAACCCACATACAACATGCCAAAGACTTCGACTTATGCTTATCCTTCTATATTTCTATAAGCTAATTAACACATTCATTCATTAAACTGTAAACAAAGTCCATGAAATGACTGATAAATGCACAAGTAAACACAACACATAACCCAATCACATAACGCCCGATTTTAACATGGTTCACCTCCAGGATGGAAGTTACGTCCACAGAACTGTGTTTTTATTAAAGCTCAGGGGAAGGTAAAACATAGTTCTGCTACACCGCATATGCAGCTCAAGATCGACTCTCTTAGATCTCTTTTCTTCTCTATATTGCACTCCTACAATATACTCTTCCCTCTCTGCCAATCCCTACGAATCGTTACATGCATGCTTAATAAGCCAGCTACTGGTTATAGTAAGATTGCTACCGCTAATAACAGAACCAGAGCTTGGCTTTTACAACAGTATAATAATCTAAAAACAACTAATAACTGAATGAACCAACCCTTTTACAATACAAAATATATCCTTTTATAGGCAGCCCGAAGGTCTTGCCATTACAACACTGTGGGCCTGTCCCAACAGTAACCCAAACCCTAATTAGTGACAGTCCACCATATCTGTACTTGAGGTAGCCACTTTCTGTCATACCACAGTTATCTGCAGTCTTCCATGGTTCCCAACGCTGATCATGGGTACTGTGCACCGCTTCCTGCTCCTGTCCTTCATCTTCAATGCTTCATCCTCGTTGCTCCTCTTCCTTTATGAGGGTTTCTGAGCCCTCTTGTCTTCACCACTGCCTTCAATGTAGTGGGTGAGCTCTCTCTTCTCAGCCGCTCAGGTACAGTCGTCTTCCTTGACTTATCCATCTTCTTCGTCATGGTTTCCAGCTCTGCTCTGTAGCTAGAAACGTGCTACGGCGTCATAGCTCTATCTTATCTTCTCTCCGCCAAAACTTATCTATCCGCTAAACTAGCAGCTTCTTCTGTAGCTGCGGGACCCTGCTCTAACAACAGGTTCAACCTCACTAGGAGAGTCTAATAACCCTAATATGAATCAATTGTGGGGACTATTTCCCTGACTTATAATGGAGGGTTAAACTCAATGACTTTACATGACTTTATTATATTAATGAATCTCCTGATCGGAGGAACAAACATGTCCGTTGGGGTACAATGAAATGCAATAAGAAATACACAAGTGAATACATTCTGAAGTTACAAATACATCAACACTCCCTCTTAACTAGGAAGGTATTCTCTTGACATAGTTCATCAGCAGAAATATTCATCTCTCGATCATCATCAAAGTTGGATCATCATCATCACTACTCCTGCTATTTCAAGAAAATGGTGTTATCTCTCAATTCTACTCATCATAGGAAGTTCTATAGAGCCAACCTGTTTTCATGTTGGATGTAGGTCTCAGCACTTATATCTGACCATGGGAGGCCTAGCCTTCCACCATGTTGGAAAGTCCTAGTTCTTACATCTAACCATGGGAGGCCCAACTTGCCGCCATGTCAGAAAGGCCCAATGCCTATATCTAACCATGGGAGGCCCAACCTGCCACCATGTCAGAAAGGCCCAACACTTACATCCGACCATGGGAGGCCTATCCTACCACCATGTTGAAAAGGCCCATCACTTACATCTAACCATGGGAGGCCCATACTTCCACCGTGTCAAAAAGGCCCAATACTTACATCCAACCATGGGAGGCCCAACCTACCATCATGTTGGAAATGCCCAACACTTACATCCGACCATGGGAGGCCCAAATTTCCACCATGTCAGAAAGGCTCTACACTTACATCTAACCATGAGAGGCCCAGCCTACCACCATGTCAGAAGGGCTCAACACTTACATCTGATCATGGGAGGTGTTGTTTCCTTTCACACACCCGGGTCACGTGCAAGAAATATTCAAGCCACTCGGTGTGTCCTTGGGGGCAAGTCTCGAGTCAAGGTTGTCACCTTGTTCTTGACTCCTCCGTTTGGGCTCAACTCCTAACGAAGCCAACGGGGGTAGACCCTATTATGTTACTAAGGCTAAATTACTTAGTACGGTGATGTTAAATTGAAATAATTACTTAGGAGTTTGAAATTTAACCATTAATAATCATAGATGACAAGATACAAAAATGAGCGCACGGAAGCACAATGATGAGACACAATATATATATATATATATAGCAAGAAAATAACCAGTGCCTTAGAATGGAGTCAAAATAAAATCAATGTACTTGCATGTGCTTGGAGTGAATGTTTTGCAATTCCCTCTTGGTACGTTTTAAGTTAATGTGAGGTATGAGTTTATTAAAATTAGGCGAAGGGGTGACTCCAGATATACCCAAGAGTACTTGGAGTATGTCCAAAACTAAACCTTCACGGCTACTGGCAAGGAATATGTGGGCTGAATGGAGTCTCTGGGGCTATTTTTCATAACGTACCCATTAGGGTGTGACAGAGATCGGCTCCACGAGGTCACTTGTTAGAAGTTCCCACTTCCTTTGGGTATTTTTCCACCGTAATGGTTTGATCTAGGTGTTGGATTTTCACCTGATGGTTTGTCAATTTGGGAGAGTGAGTCCTAATTATTCTAGTCATTCAAATGCTTGTGATACATCTTGACTGATCAGACAAACCGCAGCCAAGTGCAGAGCATACACACCGGAGTCTTGTCAATTTTAGTAATTTTTTAAAATGGGTGTTCTTGTTAAAAAGAAAACCCTCCAGGAACCTCTTTCGATCCAAGTGGATCTCAATCGGGGAATCAAGGAGGTGTTAATTTTATAATATCTAAAGAAACAAATGATGAAAAGAAAAACACAGATACACAATTCCATTTTTCTAATTAGTCCTACCACGCATCTCTTTCCCCTTGCAGGGCAATCGGGAAGTCATGGGGTAAGCATTAAGATTAATTTGAAGTATAAAATATGGAATATTAAATTGATAATGAATCAAAGTATACTACCCTGCAGATTAGAGCTACACTAGTTTGAAAAGATATGAATGAAAAGTAAAAAAAATGACACCGACGCAAATCCCCCTAGGGGGGATGGGGAATGGGCTCAAAAGAGGCTATTCAAAAATTATTTGTATTACCAGTGGTTACAATATCAGAAAAATGATATGATTCCTCTTGATTCTTATACAGAATGAAACCAAGAGCTTACAAAGTCCAAAAATTAAATATTTCAGTAAAAAAGGGAGACCCCTAGGGGGATTTAAACGCTCCTGAGGCCACTTTCGAACAGCAGATTATTTTATTTTCTGTTACACCTGCTAAAAACCAGCAAGCATATTATACTGAAATATTACCAAAATAAATGTGAAAGTACCTTTGGGTCAGCTTACTTTTAACCAAGAAAAACTAAGTTAAAACTAGTTAAAAAAGGTAAAACAGGGAACCAAGGAAAGCAAGATTTCCTTGGGATCTTGGCTTGCCTTTTGGGAATCCAATATGATGTGCATTTATTTCTATATTTATCTTTTACAACAGCAAATAGAAATCTAATGCATGCAAGCTACAAATTCTCTTTAAAATTCCATGCAAAAAGGACGATTTCCCTAAAGCTAGATCTAGAATGCTTATGAAACCTTTTAAGAACAAGATATAGATTATGGGCTTTGAGGAGATAGATCTATGTTAAATTTACTTTAAGATAATAGATCTAAACAATATCAAAGCTATGAACAAAGTAACTAGGTAAAAAGAATTGATTTTGAAGGAGGAAAAGGAGAAGAGAAGTGCTTGTTGCTGAAGCAGATCTGCAATGGAAACTTGTTAGTGGAATACAGAGGGGAAATGTCTTCACAAATATTTTGGATGTACATTGGATTCAAACTAGATCCATAGCTCATCCGATCCTTGCTACCTGAAAGCTAAACACACAATCCTGCACGAAACCTCATGATATCTGGATATATATATGAAAAAGACACAAGAATTACATGCAAATAAAGTTATTAAACATGTATAATATAGATATTCTAACATATATGCTATGAGATATAATAATAAAAAAGTAACCTTACTTGCCCAAATATACTCCTATTGATTCAGCTGAATCGTTCAAGCCAGACAGGGTTCAGATGCAGAAATTGAGAGAAGAGCCGGAAACATCAATAGCCGTAAGACAATGCTTAATCCACACATATGAGAGCATTACACCATTTGTCCTCCAAAGCTTCTTTATTTCAACAATCAAAATATTAAAACAGTACTACAATAGCAAGCCCTTCAATCCAACTCTAACTAGCTTGGAAGAGGGAGCTTGTGCCTAGATATATACAAAAAATAGGAGATCCAGCCCAGGGGGGGTGCAAATCCCAAGGAGACAGATCAAATCAGCTGATGGAGAGTCAATAAATGCTGATCTAAAGATGAATTGAGCCTACTTATCAACCGGGGGCTTGATTGAGCTGACACATCAACCCATAAACTGACACATCAGTCCACAGAGCATCCAGGAGAGTCCACACGTGTGGAGGAGAGAGAGAGGGTGCAATTCCCCATGAAGACAGCTGAAGATCAACTATGGAACTGATTTGATCAGCTCCTCCAGTCAAGGATTTGTCAGATCCAGTCAATCTGGTTTAGATCTGACTAATTTCAATCAAATCGGCTGAGAATCCACCGATTTATGATTTTGGATTTGCTCCATTATTCATCAATTTATTAATTAAAATAATCAATAATTGATTTTTGGGGCCTTCTGACTTGAGTGATGGAAAATCACTCAAAACTAGGAAATAGTGGGTCCATGGGTTTACATGGTTCTCTTAGCTTGAAAATGAGCACCTACATGACTGAAACGGATTATTTGGCCCACTTTTATTACAAAATCAATTTTTCCAATTAAACTATTAAAAATAGCCTAAGTTTTGGAAAAATTAAATTTTAATAAAAAACACTGAAAAAATTAAAAAATTGAAAAATTGAAAAAACCTAGGGGAACTTAGACATGTTCATATGACTTGACCATGATGTCTTACATGTTTATACATTGATAGATAGACTCTAATAACCTCAATAGGCCTAAATGCCAAGCTGACCACCCCAACTTTGGAGGTATGGAGTGAAAAACTAAGAAATTATCAGTTGTTTATTCAACAACCAATAATAACCCAGGGAAAAAACACCCTGGGCTGATCGGATTGACAAATAAAGTCTAAGAGACCGATTCTTTTACATACACTATCATGCTAGAACATTTATTACAATTCCCCCATTGGGTATGCACATGGAATATAGTACAACAAGCACATCCCAGAAGTACATCCACAGGTCTTCTGAAGTCCAAACAAGTTATCCTTGTCTGGTTCACTAGGATCACTTGATAAAAACCACTAAGTACAACTTAGGTGGTAACATTCTGGCTCCATCTAGGGACACATTCTCTGACTGATCTTCTGTTCAAAGGAGAGGATGTGAGAACTCTGGAATCTCTGGATGCTGCATAGCAAATAGAGTTTGTCAGTAACATGTATATATAAGAAAAAATTAACGATAAAAAGCAAACTAATGTACATAATTAGTCTATGATGTGCAAAAAGGAATATTTTACAAAAACTAATATACAAAGGAAAATTTTCAAACATGGTACAAAATAACTATAATACAACAATATCTATGATACAACAACATGATCTATAAAATTTAGAAATACATGCAGGACAAGGTTTAGAAATTGGCCCTGAAACCACTGATGCCAATAAAGGCATCAAACTATCTCGGCGAAAAACAACTTGAGGAAAAAACCATTCACTGGCAGGCTCAACCTTTCTCCTTCTAGCTCATTTAGATAGAAGGAGTTTGTTCCTGCTATTTCATCGATGATGTATGGTCCCAACCACAAGTTGTCGAGCTTTCCATGTTTCCCAAGTTTCTCCCGTCGTTTATCCAATCCAAAACTATGTCACCTACTTGGAAGGATCCTATCCAGGTAGACTTATCAAAGGCTCTCTTAACCTTGTCTGAATTTCTGATACTATGGTCAAGAGAGTTTCTTCTACTCTCATCTCGCTCAATCAACTGGTTTATTCTGTTCTGGATGTCCTCTTGATATGAGCTGAAGGTCTGGAGAAGCTGATAAACTGGAAGCTTTAAATGGACTGGTAAGGTGACATCTAGGCCATAGACTAGTTCAAAATGGATCCTCCCGGTTGAACTTTTCTTGGTGATTCTATTGGCCCATAATGATAATTTTATCTTGTTATCCCAAGCCTTCTTATTGTCACCCACAATTTTTTTGATTATGGTCATTAAGTTCTTGTTACTTGATTCAGCTAGACCATTTCCTTGGGGATAGTAATTGGATGAGTGGGATAGGATAATGCCGTACTTGAAATAGAAAGATGACATCTTGGAGGAAACAAAGCATGGGCCATTATCCGTGATGATTCTAGCTGGCACACCGAATATTTTGAT
The DNA here is from genome assembly GCA_001517045.1 of Pseudotsuga menziesii. NCBI lineage: Eukaryota > Viridiplantae > Streptophyta > Pinopsida > Pinales > Pinaceae > Pseudotsuga > Pseudotsuga menziesii. The sequence goes on from LPNX010656942.1 coordinate 282,723, forward strand.
AATCTTATCTTCTAAGAAATCCATGACTATAGCATCGGTTTCCTTCTTGGTGGGTATCTCCTCTACCCACTTGGTAAAATAATCAGTGGCGGTAAGAATCCAAGAATAACCATTTCTCGAGTTATCTTTGAACTTACCGATGAAATCAATCCCCCACTGCTGGAAAGGGGCTTGGACAACTATTGGATTTAAAGGCAAGGCTTTCATTTGTTGTTTTCTGATGAATAACTAACACTGGGGGCAAACTATGACAGCCTTGTGCACATTTGAAAATAGGTTTGGCCAATAGTATCCTTCTCTAAGGATTTTGTGGGTGGTTGTTTTTGCTGCAAAATGTCCACCACAAAATCCTGAATGGAGCTCAACCATGAGTTTCTTGGACTCAGGTTCATCGACACATCTAAGTATTAAACCATCGGGGTTTCTCCAACCCAAACCATCTTTTGTCAAACAATACTTAGTTGCTTTTAACCTTAATGCTCTTCTTTAATGGCCAAGTAAGTGATCGGGGCATGTAAGGTTGTGGAGGAAAAATATGATGTCATTGTACCAAGGGTGCTACTCTAATATCTGAAGATCATCTGATACACTTTGTTCGGAATCACTGTTCTGGAAGATTATTTCTAAGGCCTTTTCATTTCCCTGGGTCAACATCTTTGCAATACCCTATCCCCTAATTAACTTAGTAGGTTTTATCTCCAAATCATATTCTTGAATCTTTGAAACCCACTTACCCCTGATTCCTATACAATCCTGTTGAGACATGATATCCTTGACAGCTGCATGGGGTACATATCCAATGATTTTGGAGTAACCTATATAAGTTCTGAAATGTTTAAGGGACTTGACAAGAGCATAGGCTTGTTTCTCCATCGTGGTATACTTCAACTTTGAATTTTGCAAGGCTCTACTCATAAAGGCTATAGGTTGCTCTTGTCCCTCCTTATTCTTTTGAAGAAAAACACTAGCAATGGTGTCTTTTGACTGCAGAGGAAAATATCTGGAATTCCTTGGAATAATCTGGACTAATCAAGACTGGGGACATGGATATGGTGTTTTTGATAGACTTGAATGCAACTTTCCATTCATCCGTCCACTCAAACTTAGCATCTTTCTTTAATAACTTTTGTAGAGGTTTCATTAATTCTGCTAAATTTGGGATGAATCTTCTTATGAAATTGATTTGACCATTAAAAGACTGGAGAGCTTTTAGATTCTGAGACAAGGGGAATTTCTTAATGGCTTCAACTCTCTCAGGATCAACCTTGAAACCATCCTTAGAAATTATGTGCCCCAACAACTTGCCTTCATCAAATCCAAATATTGACTTGGCGGGGTTCAGGGAAATACCATATTTCCGACATCTTATAAAAACCTACCTAAGATGACTTATGTGGTCAGATCTTTCCTTTGAAAAAGCAGTTAAGTCATCTTGATATATTTCGATTATTTTGCCTATAAGTTCTTTGAAGGAAAAATCCATGGCTCTTTGGAAGGTGGCACCAGCATTCAATAACCCAAAAGGCATTATTAGAAGTTTATAGGTACCCCAAGGTGTGGTGAATGTAGTCTTATGTTGATCCTCCTTATTTACCAACACCTGGTTATAACCGGAAAACCATCCAACATGGACATCATTCCTGATCCTGTTACTCTTTGAAGCAATGTTTCCATGTAGGGTAATGGGTAATTATCTTTGAGGCATGATGTATTTAGATTCCTAAAATCTATACATATTCTAATTGACCCATTCTTCTTTCTGACCACAACTAAGTTGGAGCACCAAGATGAATGTCTTGTAGGTGCTATTATCCCTGCTGCTAACATCTTCTGAAGTTCCTTCTATACAATGGGGGCCAACTTAGGATTTATTTGCCTAAGTTTTTGTCGGAAAGGTTTGACCTCCTTAGGGAATAGTGTGCTGAAACACATCCTCCCGATAGGCTTTAAGGTCATCCTAACTAAAGGCCAACACATCTCTATACTCTTTGATTAAGTTGATCAAATTGTTCCTTTCCTTTTCCGAAGTATCTTTTCCGATTTTTATTAACTTGGGGTCTTTGTCAGTTCCTATGTTTATTTCCATATAATTCCCAATTTTTATTTCTTCTTTTTGTTTTTTATGATGATCTTGTTGATCGAAAAGATTCTCGAAATCTATAAGGCTACTCGGGATGTAATTCCTTTCATTATCCTCGCACTCCTGATACTCTTTACCCTCCTGCTGATAACTGATATTGCAACCTTCAAACTCTTGTAGATTGTGGATGAATCTCAAGAGTTGCTCATCATCTTTGAACACTTGCCAGTGGTCTATATTGTCTGGAATTGAAGGTCTGAAGTTAATTTCCATCTTTCCATTCCCATTAATCATTTCATCTGATGGCTGGAGGGTCGATGCTGCTACTACCAATTTATTTGCTAACCCATTCATTTCCCTATGGACCTTTTGAATGTTAAGTGCATTGAACCATTCCATAGTGTCCCATGTGGCATCTCTATACTTTCTTAGTCTGTCATTTTTTCATTGATATTGATTCTTAATCTGGAGGACAACTAAATCTGAATCACCCTTTATGTTCAGCATCTTTATCCCCATATCTTTAGCGGTTTCTAACCCTAGGAGCAATGCTTCATACTCGGCGACATTGTTTGATGCTTCAAACTCTAACCTAAATGCAAAATTGTAGATTTTATCTGAAGGAGAGATGATCATGATGCCCCCACCTTTTCTGGTTTTGGAATAAGCCACGTCAAAGTACATTTTCCAAACTTCATTGATCTTTTCATTTTTAATGTTTTCCTTAATAGGGGCCATGAAATTTGACAAAATAGCATAGTTTCCAAAGTTATCAGTGAAATGAACAAATTCATTTCCGGGCTTCTTAGGGTTTTCTACATGTCATTTCCTCATCTTTTCTCTGTGGAGAATCACCCTAGTGTTCTCTGATGCAGTTATAGTAGCATATGTCCAATCCATTTGAATGTGCCCACCAAGAGTTGCGGCCCATTTTATGGATAGAAACATACCCCAATTATCTGGAACATCTATCACCACCACATCCATCAACATGTCGATATCAGGATACTTAGCCAACTTAACCTGTAAATTTAAGATTATCCCTACCACTTTAACTTCTCTTGCATCCATGGCACAAACATTGTGGTAGGGTCGGGTGACCGTTAGATTTAGCTGTTCCATTACTTTTCTTTTCATGACATTTGATGAAGCACCTGAATCTAACATGCAATTATGAAGGAGAAGGTTATCAACTAAAAGAGAGACATAAAAAGGTGGGTGGTCTTCTCTTCTCTTTGTTGTATGAAGTGTTTCCCCTAGTGTAACCTGGAATGTTGGATTTGACCGAAGATTGCATATTCTTTTCTATTTTCTCGGCTAATTCCTGAGCAGTTTTTAGATCGGTCGGCTCTTTGTCCCTTAACGGGTACCTCAAATAACCATTGAAAGCTTCAATGTAAGATATGAGGATGGAGGCATCCCTTGGATTGATTTCTCTAGGGAGGTCCACAACCACACACCTGAACTTAGTATTAAATTCATCAATGGTTTCATTCTCCATCTTCTTTATGTTATGAAGGGCAGCAAGAAGATGTCTTGGTTCTTTCTTTTCCCCCCATTTCTTCTTAAAACCCTCTAGGAATTCATTGAGATTTTTATATGAATCATCACCAAGGTCGGCGTACCATTCCGCAGCATCATCCTCTAAAGATAAAGCAAAGATCTTCATTTTGACATCTTCATGGTTAGAGGCAGCATCATTGCAGTAACTAACCAGGTGCTTATCAAACTTTCGGATGTGAGACTTGGCAGTGATGGCATTATTTCCCTCGAATATGGGGAGCTTCTTGATAGCATCATTCGGAATGTCATGAGGACTACCTGCTATCTAAGAAAAGTCAAGGGGTTTGAAAAATTCCGTCATTTCTTGAGATTTGAAGGTATGACTCTCTACAAATATGTGATGGATATCTGAGAGGGATTGGTCTCCTAAATTTTCAAGGTTTCTATGAGAAGTTTGCCTATTCAATCTTTCCCTAATAAACCCTTCGGGATCAGGGAGAGGATTGAATAATTGTCGGTGGTTTCTTCAGGTAGAATTTCTTGAAGGGATTTTAGACAGTGGAGTCGCCAGATGGATCGAGTTTTAATTTTTCTATTTTTTAAAGACTAGATCAATCAAAAGTTTTTTTATCTTTTCAGTTGTTTAGAAAAAAGCTAAGCTAAGTCGTACTCGGGAATAAAAATATTTATCCCTAGGCACGATGCCAAAAAAGTGTTGCCACCTTTCACACACCTGGGTCACATGGCAGAAATATTCAAGCCACTCAGTTTGTCCTTGGGGGCAAGTCTCGAGTCAAGGCTGTCACCTTGTTCTTGACTCCTCCATTTAGGCTCAACTCCTAACAAAGCCAAGGGGGGTAGACCCTATTATGTTACAAAGGCTAAATTACTTAGTACGGTGATGTTAAACTTAAAGAATTACTTAGGAGTCTGAAATTTAACCATAAATAATCATAGATGACAAGATACAAAAATGAGCACACAAAAGCACAATGCTAAGACACAATATATATATATAGCAAGAAAATAACCAGTGCCTTAGAATGGAGTCAAAATAAAATCAATTTACTTGCATGTGCTTGGAGTGAATGTTTTGCAATTGCCTCTTGGTACGTTTTAAGTTAATGTGAGGTATGAGTTGATTAAAATTAGGCGAAGGGGTGGACTCCAGATATACCCGAGAGTACTTAGAGTATGTCCAAAACTAAACCTTCACGGCTACCTGCAAGGAATATGTGGGCTGAATGGAGTCTCTGGGGCTATTGTTCATAACGCACCCATTAGGGTGTGACAGAGATCGGCACCCCAAGGTCGCTTTTCAGAAGTTCCCGCTTCCTTTGGGTATTTTTCCACCATAATGGTTTGATCTAGGTGTTGGATTTTCACCTAATGGTTTGTCAATTTGGGAGAGTGAGTCCTAATTATTATAGTCACTCAAATTCTTTTGATATAGCTTGACTGATCAGACAAACCGCAGCCAAGTGCATAGCATACACACCGGAGTCTTGTCAATTTTAGTAAGTTTTTAAAATGGGTGTTCTTGTTAAAAAGAAAGCCCTCAAGGAACCTCTTTCGATCCAAGTGGATCTAAATCGGGGAATCAAGGAGGGGTTAATTTTATAATAGCTGAAGAAACAAATTATGAAAAGGAAAACACAAATACATGATTCCAGTTTTCTAATTAGTCCTACCACGCATCTCTTTCCCCTTTCGGGTCAATCGGGAAGTCGTGGGGTAAGTATTAAGAATAATTTGAAATATCAAATATGGAATATGAAATTGATAATGAATCAAAGTATACAACCTTTCATATTAGAGCTATGCTAGTTTGAAAATATATGAACGAAAAGTAAAAAAAATGACACCGACGCAAACCCCCCCAAGGGGGATGGGGAATGGGCTCGAAAGAGCCTATTCAAAAATTATTTTTATTACCAGCAGTTAAAATATCAAAAAACTAATATTATTCCTCTTTATCCTTATACATAATGAAACCAAGAGCTTACAAAGTGCAAAAATTAAAGATTTCAGTCAAAAAGGGAGACCCCTAGGGGGATTTAAACGCTCCTGAGGCCACTTTCAAACAGAAGCTTATTTTATTTTCTGTTACACCTACTAAAAAATAGAAAGTATATTAGACTAAAATATGCCAAAAATCACTCTGAAAGTACCTTTGGTTCAGCTTACGTTTAACCAAGAAAAACTAAGTTAAAGCTGGTTAAAAAAAGGTAAAACAGGGAACCAAGGAAAGAAATATTTCCTTCGAATCTTGGATTGAATTTTGGGAATCCAATATTATGTGCACTTATTTCTAGATATATCTTTCACAACATCAAACAAAAATCTAATTCATGCAAGCTACAAATTCTCTTTAAAATTCCATGCAAAAAAGACGATTTCCCTAAAGCTAGATCTAGAGTGCTTATGAAACCTTTTAAGAACAAGATCTAGATTATGGGATTTGAGGAGATAGATATATGTTATATTTACTTTAATATAATATATCTAAACAATATCAAAGCTGTGAACAAAGTAACCAGGTAAAAAGAATTGATTTTGAAGGAGGAAAAGGAGAAGAGAAGTGCTTGTTGCCGAAGCAGATCTTTAATGGAAACGTTTTAGTGGAATACAGAGGGGAAATGTCTTCACAAATATTTTAAATGTATAGTGGAGTCAAACTAGATCCACAGTTCATCCAATCCTTGCTACCTGAAAGCTAAACACACAATTCTGCACAAAACCTCATGAGATCTGGATATATATATAAAAAAGAAACAAGAATTACATGCAAATAAACTTATTAAACATGTATAATCTAGATATTCTAACATATATGCTATGAAATATAAGAAAATCAAGTAACCTTACTTGCCCAACTATACTCCTATTGATTCAGCTGAATCGTTCAAGCCAGACAGGGTTTAGATGCAGAAATTGAGAGAAGAGTCGGCAACATCAATAGCCATAAGACAATGCTTAATCCACACATATGAGAGAATTACACCATTTGGAATCCAAATATTCTTTATTTCAACAATCAAAAGATTAAAACAGTATTAAAATAGCAAGCCCTTCAATCCAAATCTAACTATCTTGGAAGAGGGAGCTTGTACCTGGATATATACAAAAAAAAAGGAGATCCATCCCACGAGGGGCGCAAATCCCAAGGAGACAGATCAAATCAGCTGATGGAGAGTCAATCAATGTAGATTTGAAGTTGAACTAAGCCTACTTGTCAACCGAGGGCTTGATTGAGCTGACACATCAACCCATAAACCGACACATCAGTCCATAGAGCATCTAGGAGAGTCCAAACATGTGGAGGAGAGAGAGAGGGCGCAATTCCCCATGAAGACAGCTGAATATCAACTCTAGATCTGATTTGATCACCTCCTTCAGTCAAGGATTTGTCAGATCCAGTCAATCTGGTTCAGATCTGACTGATTTCAATCAAATTAGCTGAGAATCCACTAATTTATGATTTTGGATTTGCTCCATTATTCATCAATTTATTAATTAAAATAATCAATAATTGATTTTTGGGGCCTCCTGACCTGAGTGATGGAAAATCACTCAAAAATAGGAAATAGTGGGTCCATGGGTTTACATGGTGCTCTTAGCTTGAAAATAAGCACCTACATGACTGAAACTGATTATTTGGCCCACTTTTATTACAAAATCAATTTTTCCAATTAAACTATTAAAAATAGCCTAAGTTTTGGAAAAAATAAATTTTAATAAAAAACACTAAAAAAATTGAAAAAACCTAGGGGGGCTTAGACATGTTCATATGACTCGACCATGATGTCTAGCATGTTTATACATTGACACATAGACTCTAATAACCTCAATATGCCTAAATGCCAAGCTGACCACCCCAACTTTGGAGGTATGGAGTGAAAAACTCAGAAATTATCAGTCATTTATTCAACAACTAATAATAACTAAGGGAAAAAACACCCTGGGCTGATCGGATTGACAAATAAATTCTAGGAGACCAAGTCTTTTACAAACACTACCATGCTAGAACATTTATTACAATTCCCCCATGGGGTATGAACATGTGATATAGTACAACAAGCACATCCCAGAAGTACTTCCAAAGGTCTTCTGAAGTCTGAACAAGTTATCCTTGTCCAGTTCACCAGGCTCACTTGATAAAAACCACTAAGTACAACTTAGGTGGCAACAGGAGTTTGATCCTACCACCATGTCAGAAGGGCTCTCCACTTATATCTGGCCATGGGAGGCTCAGCCTTGCACCATGTCAGAAGGGATCGACACTTACATCTGACCATGGGAGGCCCAACCTGCCACCATTTCTAAAGGGCTCAAGACTTACATCCAACCATGGGAGGCCCATCTTGCCACCATGTTGGAAAGGCTCACAAACTCATCACTTCCCTTTGGAAGGGATCTTGATTTGAAGAAATCCAAGTTTCTCTCTGAATTACTCAAACTTCACTCTGGCTAATGGCTTGGTTAACACATCAGCTATATTCTCTTCCGTCGCAACAAATTGGAGCTTCACTGCTCCTGTCTCCACCATATCCTTGATATAGTGATACTTGATCTTGATATGCTTCAACTTTTCATGGAACATTGAGTTCTTTGACAACTTCACACAACTCTGGTTGCCACAATATATACAAGTAGCATCCAACTAGAGATCAAACAGGTCAGATAGTAGCTTCCTCAGCCATACTACCTCACAACTAGCTGAACAAGCTGCGACATACTCTACTTCGACTGTACTTAGTGCCATGTAGGACTATTTTCTACTAAACTAAGAGATCACACCTAATCCCATACTGAAGAAACATCCTGAAGCGATCTTCCTATCAGTGGCACTACCTGCCCAATTCGAGTCCACATAACCTTCCAGGTTAATCTTTGGATTTGCCTCATACTTGATGCCATACTAAAATGTATCCTTCAGGTACCTTAGAATATACTTTGTATTAATCAGGTGAACATGTTTTGGATCCATCTAGAACTGGCTCAATCTGTTCACAACAAAGAAAATATCTGGTCTCGTATTCGTTAGGTACATCAATGACCTAATCATATCACGATACATCTTAGCATCAACTGTATCTGATGAAGCATCACTTAATAGATTTAGGTTTGATGCTATAGGTGTGGTAATGGCCTTGTATTCCATCATCCCAAACCTCTTCAGGATTTTGGAAATTGAACCCAAGTGATAGAACAATTACACTCACAAAATTGCTAATCAAACATGCAAAATTCACACCAAAGGAGACTGAAATTGGAGCATAACACTAATTTGTATTGAGTAAGTGTACAATAGATAACCTTATGAATTAATAGGATGCTCAAATCATAAGGATGCTATTCGAATTGGTCAAAAAGCAGGCTTACCAAAACTAGTCAAATCCCCCATAGGTGCATAAAGCAGTTTCCAAATCTATGAAGATGCTCATGAATTAGATAAAGAAATTGGGAAAGATAAAGAGTGATGTAAAGACAACTCATTCATGCTTTTTTTTTATAAAAGGAGGGAGGATGATGTGGGAAAAAAACAAGGCACTTACACCTAGACTAGCTTTTCCTTTTGCCTTAAAACTGTTGTAAAGAAAGGCAACTTTCAGAAAAAGTAGAACTGCACTTTAGTAACTAGGAATAAAAGTAGACTTGGTAAAAATGGTTTGTAGGATGTTTCCCAAGTGCTCCATGACCCATTTTTAGCATGTGTTTACTTCTAGGACATGTGGAAGACAACTAGCATAGAATGGAATCTAGGAATCTAGGTAATAAGAAAAAAATGATTAATTAATGTCAAATGTGGGTAAATATGGGTTGATTATTCTAATACCCCCCCTTAAGCCTGAATTTATGAGTAAATATCAGAAAAATTTAGGGCCTAGAAACAAGGCTTAGTCACCCTTCACATACTGCTTGTCCATACAACCAAGGAAAGAGAAAAAAACCCAGTGGGAAAATTCCTCCCTTAAACATGGACATGAAACACAATTTGGAAATATTGTCATCAATCATGCTTAACAGCATGATCAGCAATCCCCAGTAGTGATTTGATATTGCTGAAGGTCTTCTCACAAAAAACTTTGGTGAAGATGTTTGCTACTTCTTCTGAATATGCACAGAAGAGTAGAACAATGGTACCATCATGCACAAGCTCTCTAATGCAATGCATATGGATCTCAATGTGCTTGGTTTGCTGTCTCTAAACTGAATCATTGTAGATTCAAATGGTTCTTTGATTATCACAGTAGATAATAGTTGAAAACTCCAATTCAAAGCCACATTCTCCAAGTATCCCCTGCAACCATAAACATTGAGTTGCTGCATTTACAACTCCTCTATACTCTGCTTCTATAGATGAGAGTGCTATGGAACTCTACTTCTTGCTTGACCAGTTGATTGGTCCTTCTACAAGCATGAACACATATCTTGATGTAGGATTCTGATCTTTGTTGTCACCTTCCCAATCACTGTCACTAAATCCAACCAAATCAAGATCATATTTTGCTTTGTAGAGGATCCCATGAGTTCTTGTTCCTTGAACAAAGTTTAGGATCCTCTTGGATTCTCTCTAGTGGATCTCATGAGGCTGATCCATCTATATTGAAGCCACACTATCTACATGAGATAAATCAGGTCGAGTATGTGTAAGGTAAATCAAACACCCAATCAACTTCCTATACAGTGTATTATTTACCATAGGAGAAGAACCTGCTTATTCAAGCTTAACTCATGAAAGGAATGGAGTCTTCCTTGGCTTGCAATATTTCGTGTTGAACTTAATGATAAAATCTAAAGCATACTTGGACTGATGAACTTTGATTCCATGTTGGGATTGAGAAATTTCAAGACCCAAGAATTAGCTCAACAATCCCAAATCTGTCATGGAAAATGCATGGTTCATTGCATCCTTCAAGGAGGCAATCTCTTTCTTTGAACTTCCTGTAATCAGTAGGTCATCCACATATAAAACAATAATCATCAAGGAACCATGACTCAGATTCAAATAAACATTTGGATCAGAATTGCATCGAACAAAACTCAATGACAACAAAACGCCATCAATTTTGGCATACCAAGCCCTAGGGGCTTGCTTGATCCCATACAATGAATTATTTAACCTGAACACTAAATATGGATTAGAAACAAACCCTTCATATTGCTGCATGTAAATCTCTTTAGTGAGATCTCCATTTAAGAAATCACACTTCACATCCATGTGATGTACTTCCCACTGCTTCGAAGCTGCAATGGATAGAGCTAGCCTTATGGAGTCCATCTTTTCCACTGGTGCAAAGGTTTCATTGTATTCAATACCATGTACTTGTGAGTTCCCTTGGCTACCAATATTGCATTATATTTCAAAGGTGAACCATTAGTAGCAAACCTCATCTTGAAGACCCACTTACAGTGAACTAGCTTCCTCCCTGGGGGAAGATCAACTAGTTCCCAAGTGTTGTTCTTCTGGAGCGAGCTAAATTATTCTTCCATGGAATTTTTCCATATTGGATCATTTGAGGCATATTCATATGTCTATGGATCTGATTCAACCATTAGATAGCACTTCTCAGCAAATAGAGGATCTTTCACACAAAGGGCACTCTCAAATTGAGATCTAGTCCTCCTAGTGTCATTAGGATTTCCAGCTAGTTCCCAACTGCATGAATGGTATTTTCTCCCCATTTTGGTCTTGTAGGACTAATAGAATTTGCAATTAAATCATCATTATCAGAAATATCAGAATCAGAAAACTCATTAGTCTCTTCACTTACAATTAATGGTTATGGTGATGAAGAGGACTCTCCAACTTTAGCTGCTTGTTGCGGCGCACACCCTAATGGTCCTTAAGGTAAATAGCTCCGTGGGTTTTGGGAGTTTGTAAGTGGAGCTACGACTCAAAATAGTCTTAGGGGTGTCGGGGCAGAGTTAAAAACCTTATGTTGTAATAAACCCATGGTTTAAATCCAGGGTTTAGGGTTCGGGGTGCCCATGGTTTAAGTCCATGGTTTTGTAACAGTGCGCTGTTTAAATAGGTGCTCTTGTAAGTAAGTAAGGTTAGGATTTTTGTGTAAAAAGGAATTGATGCGAAGCTAAGGATAATTTTGTAAGAAAAGGTTAAGTCCCAGCTGTGTGCATGGACGATCTCTGCAGCTGTGTGCGCAGAGGGTTTTGGGTGATAAGGAAATCTGCAGCTGTGTGTGCAGAGGCCTGCAATTATGTGCGCAACTTTGAGGACTGAAGGGATCTACAGCTGAGTGCGTAGATTAGAACTGTGGTTTTTGTAGAAAGATTGAATAAAACACAGTTCTATGGACGTAACCCCTACACTGGGGGTGAACCACGTTATATCTTGTGTCGTGGTTCTGTGTGTTGTTTATGTTGTGTTCTTTCATGCATTTATATCTATATATCTGATAAGTAGAGATCACTGCTAGACAATAACTTCGCTGTGAATTCCCAGTAAAGGGTCGCGTAAGGCACTGTTTGTTTATCTAACTGCGAAGCTAAATAAGTGAATGCTAAGCTCTGTGATTTATATTTATAATCTATTAAAATTTAAAGGTATAGTAATATCCCTCTTTGCTTGCAGAAATCTGGTTCTGCGGCACCCCATAGCAGTTTCAGGTGAGAATGCAACCTGCTCACAGGTTGTTGCCGAAAGGGCCAACTCTGTGGGTCTTTTTCTGGTGCGAATTTAAAGGTATAAAACCCAGGTCTTCCCTATTGCCAACAAATTGGTTCCGTTTCCAGTTGAACTCAGTATCTGCTCAAGAGGGGTTTATGTCATACCTCGAGGGCTATGTTCTGGAGGCCCTCTGTGAAGGAAATCGGTGATTGGATTAATGAGACTTATCTGAAATTTGCTGAGCACGAGAACAAAGATCCGCATCGTAGTGCAAACAAATTTTTACAAAGGTATGTTTTTTGTGACATTTATGAAATTTTCTTTGGTAGTATCCACATAGAGTTGCACCAGTGGTTATCAAGTTTAGCAGAATGAAGGACGAACTTCCAAGCACGTCAGTTTCCTGCTTGGACCCCCATGAGAATTAATATACTAAAAAGGGTGAACAACGAGATCTCCCACACTGTTGATTTCTGGACAACGCGAACCCTTGAAGCATTTGTGACGGAGTTCGCCATTGACACGAGTACCTCCTTTAGTGAAGCCGAGCGACAGTTTTTCAAAGGCCCAAGGGGTAAGTTTTTGAATTCATTTAGTTTGCAAATCAAAATGATATTGGCTGAAAAAGGTATATTTCTAATTGAATCAGACTGTTAGATTTAGTATTACTAACCTATGTTTGCAAGCGACAATACCTTCGATGAGCAAAGTGGTTTGCTGTGAAGTGGCAAAAGGTACAAGAGAGATTTTGGATCCTATTCCCAGGGTCAACATACTGAGTATTCCCCTGTAAGTCCCACCGATTCAGAACCCAAAGAAACCCCTTCTGTTGGAAACCCTCAGGTAACCCCGCAGCAAAGACCTATTATCCCTGAGAACCCGTCGCAGTCTGAAATTCACCCTAGCCCAAGTATTCCTGTCACAGGTTAGTCTACCCCAGTAAGTTCCCTCCCGCCTACTTCCAGTCCCCCTCCATCCCCCTCTAGATCCACTATGGCCCACATGCATGATGACATTAAGCTACATGTTTTCAAAGGAACTGGATCCGAGGATCCAGAGCAGTTCTGGTTTTTATGTGAAGCAGTGTGGACTGCTAAGTCCATTACGAATCAAGATACAAAAAGAGCGCAGCTGGTTACTTCCTTCAGAGACCATGCTCTGACCTGGTTCATGAAGTTCTCCAGCACTCAGAACCATGCATTGGCTAACATAAAAGCAACAATGATAAAGGAATTCAAGAAGCCGAAATCCGAGTCGCAGTGTATTACTGAATTGAAAGAGATTCCGTAGAGGCATGGAGAGTCAGTATGGGACTTTGATAAAAGATTCAAAGTTCTACTAGACCAAGTCAGTTTTATCATTGGACCTACGTAGCACAAGGAATGGTTCATTGCAGCATTGCTACCGCATATCCGAACTCCACTCATGCAACAGAAGGTTGCTGACCAGCCGGAGGCTCTGGAAATTGCGATGAAGCTTGAAACCGCCCCTGTCGCAGATAACTCTGGTATTGCTCAAATCCAAGTGCAGTTGGTTGCGATGGCTCTGGAGCTTCGGGATATGAAACAAGGAAAAACCAGTCACGAAGAGGTTTGGTGTACACAATGTCGCACAGAAGGTCATGCCAAGGAACACTGTCCTGTGGTAAGAAATTACCCGAATACTGGTGCGCCAAACCCGTTTACTTGCAAGTTCTTTATTGTGAGCTTTGCAGAAAAATAGGGCAGCATTGACCTGAAGACTGCTATTTTCTACAGAGGTATGGATAGGTACCTAAGAAACCCTATTGTAAATTCTGTAAGTCTGTAGGACATAACGAAGACGAGCGTCGCAGTTATGACTATATGAGAGAGTGCACCTACGATGCCTATCGGGTACAAAATGAGGGACCGAGCAATGATGGCTATGGCTACCGGGGTGGTGCATCAAGTAGAGGTGCTATTGGAGGCCGTGGTCGTGGTAATATGGCTGGTAGAGGATGCAGTTAGGTGGTGTGTTATAACTGTAACTAGGTCGAACATCTAGCTCGCGACTATCGGAACCCCACTATGACATGTCGGTATTACCGAGCAGTAGATCATGTGATCGAGCAGTGCCCGCAGTTGATAGCTAATATTCAGGAAATAAATAGTGCCCCTACTAGAACATTCAAATGATTTCTGTCGAGCAAAGACCTACCCCAGCCATTAATGTTGTTACCCGGAGTGGAGCTACGATGCACATAGAGAATAAGGAGAAACAGCCTAACGAGGCTTGCGTTCGCAAGGCTCCAGAGAAAGCCCCAGCAATTGCTATCGAAAGAGAACAAGAGACAGTCATGGAAACCAAGTGCGATTTTGTTGATCCTAGCATAGCAGTAGTACCCGCGCAGCAACATCAGCAGGAGTCACAACTGCAAGAAGCTTTGACGGATAAAGTAAGTACACTATCCTCCTTTTTACAGAGCTGTATGAAACTTTTAAGGAATCAGAATGCTTTAAAGGAGTTGCAAAAATTTCTTGCTTTCTATGAACCTCAGAGAAGAGTTGATAAGGAGAAAATTGTTAATCGTGTCCGAAGAACTGGTAGGGAAATGAGATTGAATGCCCAAATAGGAGAGTATGATATGACTGATGTTTTTTGGGATCTAGGATCAGAGTTAAATTTCCTAACCAAGCAGACCTGGGATCAAATGGGAAAACCTACCCTTGATTGGTACCCTATACAGTTGAGATTAGCCAATCAGTAGAGGATTGTGCCCCTAGGACAATTTCCTAATGTTCCAGTAGATATTGGTGGAGTCTATACTGTAGCAGACTTCGAATTTATTGAAATCATTGATGATAGCAATCCCTATCCAGCCTTGTTAGGTATTGAGTGGGCAATGGCAAATGCTGCAGTTATTAACCTTAAGAAGAGACAAATGACTTTTGAAGGGCAAGATTTGCGAGTCATAGTCCCACTGGATCCCTCTCAAGGAGAAAGGTACACAGAACCCCTCCGAGATGAAGATCAGGATGTGTTGGACCATATCTACAATATCACAGTGAAGGAAGAAGATTATGTTGATCCTAATGCCGAAGGTATTATGGATTGGCAATGTGACAGCTCATGTATGACGGCTTCAGATGATGGTCTAGAGAATTGGCAGAACAGATTGTATGAGCTACATGGCCACCGTTGTGCAAGAATTACCAAGTCCCTTAGATGGCTTGGCTTGCAGACAAGACCCTTACTTGTTTTTGATGGGTCGACAGACCCAGAAGCGTTTATTGAGCAATTCTCAGCTCAAATACCAGACTCACAGAAAATGGAGACTTTGGATTCAACATTCAGAGCCACAGCAGCCAGATGGTGGAATGGTCACAAACACTACATTCACAGTTGGGAAGTTTGCCAATAGTCACTTTGCCTGAGATTCACGGATCGACCACAGGAGGTCCGGAGCAGATTTAATGGTAAGACTAACCCTCAAAAGCATTTGGAGAAATGTTACGAAGCCTGGAAGCATGTACCTCGTACAAAGTGGGTGCATAGGTTTGTGCATACCTTGGATCCTGTTGCAAAGAATTGGTATGCGGAGGTCGAGCTTCGCCGGGGTACTGTAAGTTGGGATACTCTTATTGACAGTTTTGTATTGACATTTTCTAGTAATGAGGTTTGCCCTGCTATAGACGCAACTATCAGGTTGATCCATACTAAGGTGTTTGATGATCACGAGATAGAAAAATACCAACCGGATTGGAAGGCACAAGAGGCTAATGCAGTCGAATGCTATAACCTCGCAATTGACGAGGATGACGATCCGCGCAACATTGATATTCCG
This sequence comes from Pseudotsuga menziesii, assembly GCA_001517045.1. NCBI lineage: Eukaryota > Viridiplantae > Streptophyta > Pinopsida > Pinales > Pinaceae > Pseudotsuga > Pseudotsuga menziesii. The sequence continues at coordinate 298,743 of LPNX010656942.1, forward strand.
GAGTCAGAAGGCCACTGTGAAGTTCATGGACCAGTAGTCGAAGTTCCTAAGGTGACACAGCCCCTGAAGACGCGAACCGTAAACATTGGCTCAGAAGAACAGCCTAAGCATGCTACCATTGGAGATTATTGGGACGACGAAATGGTAAGCAAAGTGACCCAACTTCTCCATGAATATCAGGACCTATTTCCAACAAATTTTTCAGAGATGAAATGTATCCTGAGTGATATAGGAGTCATAAAGATCCCCTTAAAACCTGATGCGAATCCTGTGAAACAGCGTCCTTATAGGTTAAACCCTAAGTACAAGGAAAAAGTTAGGATGGAGGTGGATAAGATGCTTGCTGTAGGAATTATTGAGCCTGTTGCAGAATCTGAGTGGGTCAGTCCTATGGTCGTGCAAGAGAAGAAGACTAAGGGTGAAATCCGCATCTGTGTTGATTTAAGGAAGCTGAATGATGCTTTTCTACATGATCCTTTCCCCACACCTTTCACAGATGAAGTGTTAGACAATGTCGGGGGTCAGGAAGTGTACTCTTTTACTGATGGATTTTCAGGTTACCATCAGATCCGAATTGCTCCAGAGGATCGACATAAGACAACCTTTGCTACAGAAATGGGATCCTTTCAGTATACAGTTATGCCCTTTGGATTGAAGAATGCACCTGCTATATTTTCTAGAGTAGTCATCTCTGCCTTTAAGGAATATATACATAAATTCTTAGAAGTTTACTTTGATGATTGGACTATTTTTGGGCTACTAAAAGACCATATCACTAGTTTAAGACTTATGCTGGATAAATGTAGACAGCACCATATTTCCTTGAACTTGAAAAAGTGTATGTTTTGTGCACCTTTTGGGATTGTGCTAGGTCACATTGTATGTAAACAAGGCTTGATGATGGATCCGACGAAGATAGCTATTATTGTGAACCTGCCACCTCCAACATCTGTTAGACAACTTCGCACTACACTTGGGCATACTGGATATTACAGAAAGTTTATTAAAGGGCATGCTCAGATTACTGCTCTGATAGAAAAACAGTTGAAGAAAGATATTAAGTTCGAATGGACACCTGAGTGTCAAGCAAGCTTGGATATTCTGAAGGAAAAGATGGTAACTGCTGCCATCCTAGTATTCCCTGACTGGAATAAGGAATTCCATGTGCATGTCGATGCATCCTCCATTGCTCTGGGTATAGTATTGGCCCAGTCAGGTGAAGGTAATATTGATCACCCCATTTCTTTTGCAAGTAGGAAATTGTCCACAGCAGAGAAAAATTATACTATGACAAAACGAGAAGGTCTAGCTATGGTGTATGCATTGCAGAAGTTTCGACATTATCTGTTAGGCTCTCATTTTAAGATGTTTACTAACCATTCTGCTTTGAAGTATTTGGTTAACAAGCCTTTGCTAGGTGGAAGGATATGCAGATGGTTGCTTCTGTTTCAGGAATATGACTTTGAGATCATAGTCAAGCCAGGAAGACTGAATCTAGGTCCTGACCACTTGTCGAGGCTCCAGTCGGGAGAAGAACCTATCAGCCTGGACGAAGGTCTTCCTGATGCCCAGTTGTTTTCCATCTAGATGGTTGATGAATACTTTTAGGATATTTTTCAGTATTTGTCTACAATTTTTCCACCCACCGAGATGACAACACAACAGAAGAAGCAGTTGGTGGTTCAAGCAGCTCACTTTACCTTAATAGCAGGACAATTATATAAGATGGGCCCAGATGAAATATTGTGCAGATGTGTCCTAGAACATGAGAAGCCTTTAATTTTGGCTGAGGCACATTCTGGGGCAATGGGAGGTCACTACGCAGGAAAAGCTACAACACAGAAGATTCTTACAGTCGGATTGTGGTGGCCCACAATTCACAAGGATGCAAGAGAATATTTCCACAGCTGCGACATATGTCAACTGAAGGGAAAACCATCCAGGAGGGATGAGATTCCTCTGGTCCCGTAGGTAACGTTACAACCCTTTGAAAAATGGGCTATTGATTTTGTTGGACCTATCAAACCCCCCCGCGAAGAAGTCAGGAGCAAGATACATTATTACAGCAACTTATTACCTTAACCAACGGGTCGAAGCTCAACCGGTCAAGAACTGTAGTGCTGCTACAGCTGCAAAGTTCATCTTTGATAACATCTTGTCCATATTTGGGTGTCCTAGAGTCCTTATGAGTGATCAAGGCTCACATTTTCTAAATAAGACTATTGAAGTATTGACTGAAGAATTCCAGGTATATCATCAGACGAGTACTGCCTATCATCCACAAGCAAATGGGACTGTCGAAGCTTTTAATAAGATCCTTGAACAGGCTCTGATGAAGTTTTGCAATGTTAACAAAAATGACTGGGATCTTAGAATTCCAGCAGTGCTATGGGCTTATAGGACTACCTACAAGAAATTGACAGGCCATACACCTTTTAGGCTGGTCTATGGGAAAGAAGCAGTCATGCCCATGGAATACATTGTTCCTAGCCTTAGAATATCTGCTTTCACAGAGATGGATGACCCAGCGATAATAACAGAAAGGCTGACAAAGATACTAGAACTTGAAGAGGATATATTTATTGCAGGGTTCCAGCAGCAAGTGCAGAAAGCTCGAGAAAAAGCATGGCATGATAGACATATCAAGAAGAAGCAGTTCTAGCAAGGTGATCTTGTGCTCTTATATGACAGCAAATTCATGAAATTCCTGGGTAAGTTCAAGACACATTGGAAAGGACCATACATAGTACAGAAAGTTACTGATGGAGGAGCAGTCCAGTTAGCTAAGTTGAATGGAGAAATGTTACCTTCTATGGTAAATGGTAGTCGTTTAAAGAAGTATAGGGACAGGCCAGGACCCCCTAATCAGAAGTAACCACAGGAAGGACAGTCTAAGTACCAAGAACAGTTGAAATTGGGTGCTAGACTATAATGAAGCTGTCCTCAAAACTATGAAGTGTGGAAGGATGCCAAAGTTCGAAGGTTAATATTGTGTCGAAGGTTCTTGTCAAGACGAAGTCGAAGCTAGTAGTTATGTCGAAGATTAAAACTGTGTCGCAGCTTAAAATGCGATGGATGGGACAAACTAGACTTGGTGGCGCCAACACGTAAAATGCCCTCACTACCTGCAATAATGAGATCTTGGGAAAATCTGGTACTGTGTGGACACGATTACCGACACTTCATCAGATTTGGAATTATTAATACACCATGATGACAGATTCTGTTTTGGGATTCTATAAGAAGCTACATCAGCCTGCGACTCATGCATTGTGCATGTCTTTGCGTTTCTTCAGTTACCACTATGTCGAATGATCGTGAAGTCCAGAATTTATTACGAGTGGTCAGGGAGAGAGGTTTGCTGAACCTTCTGAGTAATCCACATGGCTAGCCATGCTCGACCAAGGCACAAAGAAAGGCAGAAGTTCTCTCTATGGGGTCGAAAGAAAGGCAGAAGTGCGCTCTATGCCACACAAAGAACATCACCGGTCTTCACAGAAAAACTCTGAAACATCCCAAGATGTATCCTCCTGGTTTGACAGAACCACGGTGGCTTTTTGTCTTATGCACCCTGACACACAACTCTGGGGACCCTAAGTTGTGGATGGTCAAATGTGTGACAAGCAGATCAAAGGATGGGGTCGCTGATAGATCCAGAAGGCCTTAACCAGCAATTCACGAGGGAAAGGAACAACCAGCCAGCAACTGCATGTATGGCTTCAGCAAGCAACGCACCAAGCTTCACCAATAAGATTCTACCACCAGAAAAGCAGCTGAGTGTCCCGGGACGGGCCACTGGTGAGTCTTAGGGGCCTGTTGCGGTGCACACCCTAATGGTCCTTAAGGTAAATAGTTCTGTGGGTTTTGGGAGTTTGTAAGCGGAGCTACGGCTCAAAATAGTCTTAGGAGTGTCGGGGCAGAGTTAAAAACCTTATGTTGTAATAAACCCATGGTTTAAATCCAGGGTTTAGGGTTCGGGGTGCCCATGGTTTAAGTCCATGGTTTTGTAATAGTGCTCTGTTTAAATAGGCGCTCTTGTAAGTAAGTAAGGTTAGGCTTTTTGTGTAAAAAGGAATTTATGCGAAGCTAAGGCTAATTTTGTAAGAAAAGGTTAAGTCCCAGCTGTGTGCATGGATGACCTCTATAGCTGTGTGCGCAGAGGGTTTTGGGTGATAAGGAAATCTGCAGCTGTGTGTGCAGAGGCCTGTAGCTATGTGCGCGGCTTTGAGGACTGAAGGGATCTGCAGCTGAGTGTGCAGATCAGAACTGTGGTTTTTGTAGAAAGATTGAATAAAACATGGTTCTGTGGATGTAAACCCTACACTGGGGGTGAACCACGTTATATCTTGTGTCGTGGTTCTGTGTGTTGTTTATGTTGTGTTCTTTCATGCATCTATATCTATATATATGATAAGTAGAGATCACTGCTAGACAATAACTTCGTTGTGAATTCCCAGTAAAGGGTCGCACAAGGCACTGTTTGTTTATCTAACTGCGAAGCTAAATAAGTGAATGCTAAGCTTTGTGATTTATATTTATAATCTGTTAAAATTTAAAGGTACAATAATATCCCTCTTTGCTTGTAGAAATCTAGTTTTGCGGCATCCCATAGCAGTTTCGGGTGAGACTGCAACCTGCTCACAGGTTTTTTCCAAAAGGGCCAACTCTGTGGGTCTTTTGTTGGTGTGAAGTTAAAGGTATAAAACTCGGGTCTGCCCTATTGCCAACACTGCTGCTAAAGGCTCTTCTTTGAACTGAACACTTCTTTCAATGAAAAATTTGTTAGTGCTAAATTTTATTAGCTTGTACCATTTTGAATCTTCAAAATACCCAATAAATAGGCACTCTTGGCTTTGGGTTTGAAAATCCTTCCTCTTTTCAGTTGGAATTCTATCCCAAGCCTTTGAGCCAAAAATCCTAAAATGGGTCACATCTGGATTGTGCCCACTCCAAGCTTTGAAAGGAGTAATACCATCAATATAATTATGAGGCATCCTATTCTAGATGTATGATGCATAGTTTATAGCCTCATCCCAAAACTTTGGTGGCAAAGTTTTAGCCTCCATCATGCAATTTGCCATCTCTTTCAGTGATATGTTCTTTCTCTCAGCAACACCATTTTGTTGTGGTGTGTAAGGGATCAAATGTTGCATCTGTATACCTACATATTTGCAATATTGAATGAACTCATACTTGACATATTCACCACCATTGTCAGATATGAGGATCTTGAGTCTCCTCCCATATTGGTTCTCAACCAAGGCTCGAAAGACCTTGAAGAGGTCAAAAAATTCAGACTTGTGCTTTAGGAAATAGAGCCAACAAAACCTAGAAAAATCATCTATGAAGGTGAGTGCATATTTGTCTTGACTCATGGACATATGAGGGAATGGACCAAAAATGTCACTGTGGATCAAATCAAGAAGTGCAGAGGTTCTCTCATGGCTAGCTCTCTCATACTTGTGCTCTGAGTGTTTTCCTAGGATACAACCTTGACAGACTCCCTTAGAAAACTTGGTCTTTGGTAACCCTATGACCATATATTTTTCACTCAAGTTAGAAAGATACTTATGGTTGATATGGCCAAATATTTCATGCCAAATCTTGCTTGCTTCATTAGCATGAGTAAGAAGAGCAGAGAAGTTTGAGTAGGGTAGAAAATGGGAAAACTTGTATGCCTTCAAAGTGTGATCAACAACACCCTTTTCTATGACTTTACCATTCGAATCTTAGTGATTTCAACTTCATCAAGGGAGAAGATGACCTTCTTTGGAGACCCGATGTGATTCATCTTATATACTCACAAGAGATTAGAGGAAAGACCTGGGACATACAACACATTATTGAGATTACCATGGTCAAGATCAATCCTACCCTTCCCCAAACTATCAGTGAGAGAGTCATCTCCCAAAACTATTGGTGGACCTTTCAAAATTTCAAGAGAGGAGAATGTAGCCCTTGTCGAAACCATATGTCTAGAAGATTCAGAATCAATGATGAAGCTAGGTGAGCTTGATGTGCCAACAACCAAGGAATGTACTCTGTCTCTGTTTTCTGAATTTGATCCTCCTTCCCTCTTCTTTGAGCAATCAGGAACAGATATGTTATTCTTCTATAGGATTTGGGTCAAAATGTCAATTTTCTTCTTCATACAAGATATCTTTGGATGACAGCTCTTACTGCAGTATGCACACTTGTTCATTTCTCCTTTATTCTTCTTCTTCTATAAGTTCTTCTTGGAGCCTTCGGGATCCTCTTGAAACTTTGACTTATCTCTCTTTTCCTCAGGTGGATTTTTAGATTTTTTCTTTATTTTTGAATCCACCCTTGAATCTCCTGCAACCAAATCCTGGTCTTTGGAAGGTTTGATGGTGTCCATCATCACCAATTTATCTTGCTCTTGGGTGAGGGATTCCATGAACTCTGCAAGATTAGGCATCTTCTAGGCTTGTGCTGTCAACATGGTGGCATGGAATGTCGAAAAAAAAATTGAGTAGTCAGGACCAAGCTTAGAGAGTATGGCCAAGACTAGTTTCTCTTCCTTCTTTTTGATCCTGCACTATTTTAGCTACAAAACAAGGGCCTTAAACTTGGAAAAGTAGAGTTGCAATGATTCGAAGCTACCAGGACTCAAGGAGATCAATTCATTCTCAATTTGATGTCATATCATTTCATCTGTATTTCCAAAAATATATACAATCTTCTCCCAAACCTCATTAGGTGAGTTCAATCCATCAAGATGAAAGAGGAGGTCTCTTGAAATGCTCAAACACAAAAGACCATAGGCCTCATCCCTCCTCTTATGCCATTTAATTTTCTATGCAGCTACATTGGGATTTGCCTCAGTTTCCATGGTAACCTTGTAGAGACATTTCTCTCTCAACAATATCTCCATCTCATATTTCCACTCAAATAAATTGAATGGAGTCAAGATGATCTTCTAAGATTGGTCCATAGCTCAGCAATTGTGCCCTCCAGTCAGCAGAATATGTTCCCAGTCAAGATGTCAAACCTGTAATAGAAATATAGAAGGATAGAAATAAATATACAAAGGATTTGATACAATGTGTAAATTGAACCCAAGTGATAGAAAAATTACACTCACAAAATTGCTAATCAAACATGCAAAATTCACACCAAAGGAGACTGAAATTGGAGCATAACACTAATCTGTATTGAGTAAGTGTCCAATAGACAACCTTATGAAGTAATAGTATGCCCAAATATATAATTACATGATTGGTTCGAAAGCATAAGGATGCTATTTGAATTGGTAAAAAATAAGTCTTACCGAAACTAGTCAAACCCCCCATAGGTGCATAAAGCAGTTTCCAAATCTATGAAGATGCTCATGAATTTGATATAGAAAGTGGGAAAGATAAAGAGTGATGGAAAGAAAACTTATTCATGCTTTTATTTGGAGAAAAGGAGGGAGGATGATGTGGGAAAAAAACAAGGCAGTTACACCTAGACTAGATTTTCCTTTGCCTTAAAACTGTTGTAAAGCAAGGCAGCTTTCAGAAAAAGCAGAAATGCACTTTAGTAACCATGAATGAAAGAAAATTTTCTAAAAATGGTTTCCAGGATATTTCCCAAGTGCTCCATGACCCAATTTTAGCATGTGTTGACTTCTAGGACATGTGGAAGACAACTAGCATAGAATGAAATCTAGGAATCTAGGTAATAAGACAAAATGATTAATTAATGTCAAATGTGGGTAACTATGGCTTGATTATTATAACAAGGATATCCTCTGCATACTTCCCTTGTCCCAGGGAGATTCTATCCTCATTCTACCACACCTCCATGCCTAGAAAGTAGTGCATCAAGCCCAAGTCTTTCATCTTGAACTCGGGAGCAAGCTTCCTCTTTGTGTCAGCAATCAACCCACCCTCACATGTTACAAATCGGTCATCTACATATAGTAGGAGTATCACTGGGTTTCCTTCCTCGACCTTGTAGTAAAGGTTGGAATCTGCTTTACTCTTAGTAAAGACCAAGCTAGTCAGAAAGCTGTCAATCCCGGGTTCATGTTTGAAAACGTACAAGGCCTTCTTCAATTTGCACACATGAGTCTCCCTATCATGTGTCTCAAATCCGAGTGGCTTCTCCACATACACTTCCTCTTCCACTACACAATTCAAGAATGCAGTCTTAACATTCATCTGGTGTATCTTCCATTTCATCACTGCAGCTAGAGCAAGTACTGATCTGATGGAAGTTTATCTGGCTATAGGTGCAAACTGTTTCTTCATAATCTATCCCTTCCTTCCAGGAGAAACCACATGCCAAAAATCTCTCTTTATATTTCTATATGCTTCCATCTACAGCATGCTTGATCTTATAGATCCACTTGGAAGTCACAACAGAATTCCCTTATGGTCTCGGGACAAAATCCTAGACATCATTCTTCATGATCGACAGCTACTCCTCGATCATATCATCCTTCCATTCTTTCTTTTCTACCGCTTCTTCATAGTTGGAAGGTTATGTATCAATGATGCCACATAGTAGGGCTACATAATTGGAGTAGGACCTAGTTCTTTTCCTTTCTCTATGCATTTCTTCTAGAGTGCCATATCTCTCTACACCTTGGATAGCCTCACATACCCATGTTGGTTTCCTCTTGTAAGAATTCTTCTCATGGGGTGGATCTACAGGTTCCTGAGGTTCTTCCATTTCTCGATCTTCTTCTGGAGTTGATTCATTCATAGTTGTATCTCAAATCCTGGGTACTTCTTTTTCTTTAAGGTCTTCAATAGGTCTCTTTCTGGATTTGTTGTAAGCTACATCTTCTTCAAATTCCATGTCCCTATTGATGTCGATCTTCTTGAATCCTGGGAAATATATTCTGCAATACTTCGAGCTTGCACTATTTCCCACAAATATACCCTTATTTCCCAAAGGATATAATTTCATCCTTGTTTCTTTCAAAATGTATATGTACACTGGGAAACCAAATATTTGGATATGGATGAATTATGGTTTCTTTCTAGAGAATACTTCTTTTGTTGTCTTGTTCTCAAGTACTCTATGTGGAGTACGATTCTGTACATACACAACTATCCTAGCAACTTATGCCCATAGATGGATAGGAATATCTTAATCATGAAGAATTTCCCTTGATGCTTCCATTCATTCTATTCTTCCTTTGGGCAACCCCATTATGCTGTGGATTATATGGAGTGGTCAAATCCCTCTTAATCCTTGAATCTCTGCATAATTCCTTGAATTCATCTAATGTGAATTCTCCTCCATTGTCTAATTGAAAGGTCTTTATTTTCTTCTCTATGTGGTTCTCGATCAAGGCCTTGAATTCCTTGAACTTACTGAATACTTCATCCTGGACTTTCAAGAAATATATCCATGTCTTCCTATAAAAATCATCAATAAAAGAAACATAATATACATACCCACTTAATGAGTTGGATGACATCAAATTTCATTCATTGTAGTGAATAATTTCCAATATTCCTTCTGCTTTGGTCTCGCTACTTGGAAATGTATTATTTGTGTTATTTCCCTTCACACATCCTTTGCAAACGCCTTCATGCTTTGTCGGGATTTCTGGAAAACCTTCAACAATTTTTCTTGCAAGTGGTAGTGCCCTATAGTGCACATGTTTAAGACTTCTATGCCAAAGTTCACTTGGATCTATTGAGTCATAGACCAAAGAATGTTCTGGTTGGCCCTTTCATTTGTATAAGCCACTATATTGCTCTCCAATCACTACTGCATCATCTATAGTCTTTCCCTTTTTCCACATAAGGACTTGGTCATCGAAAAATGAAACCCTCATGCCTTTTCCATCCAATGTAGATATGGAGAGGATATTCTTCTTTAGTGTTGGTACAAACAAAACATCCTTCATCTTCATAGATTTTCCAGAGTCTAGCTTATAGGAGGATTCACCACTAAATTTTATGGGATCCTGGTAGTCATACTGAAGTTTCACATTGTGGGGTGACTCATGTTAGGATATTTTCACAAAGGATTCTTTGAATCCCATCATATGCTTGGAAGCCCCACTATCTGTGAGCTAGTCATTGCTTCCATGTGTAACAGTTCCCGTGAGGGTAGAAATCAAAACATACTCTTCATCACTTGAAGAATATTCACTTTCTTCTTTGACTCTCTTTCTAGGAGATTCATCACCCTCATGATGTCTTCTTTTGCTGTCCTTCTTCTTGTGAGAGCCACCTTTATTTCTAGGGCAATATCTGGCGAAGTGTCCTTTCTCATCACATGTATATCATCTGAGTTTAGATAGATCTTTGTTATATCTTCTAGGGTTATCTTTCTGGTGAGAATTCTTACCTTTGGGATGATGGTAGTCCCTTTTGATTTTATTGGTGTGTGCCATGAGAGATTGATATTCACTTCCCATCTTTTCTTCTCGAGCTACTATTTGAGCTTATTCTTGTGAGCATTCCTCCCATAGCTTACTGAAAGTGATTAACTTTCTTCTAGCAAAAAACCTATGAATGAAGGAGTCCCATGACCTAGGGAGACCATTCAAGGTGGTCATCACAATTTCTCCATTCTCTATTTATTCTTCCATTGCTTCAAGTTGTTCTTTGATTTGAGATACCCTTTTAAATTATTACTGTATGGTCTCTACATTCTGTATCTTCACATTCTTCAATTGATTTCTCAAAGCCATCTTCTGATTTATATTCTTCCCTTCAAATAGCTTGGTCAAGGAATCAAACATCTCTTTAGGTGTCTTTAGGGAAGACACTTGTGGTATAAGGTGATCCTTGATAGAATAAGCAATAATAATCTTAGCCTTGACCAATTTCTTCTTGTGTAAGGCTTTAGGCTCATCTCCCTCTGGAACTAGAAACTCTCCACTTATGTAGGTGTCCAATTCATTTTTTTCAAGAACGAGTGAGATCCTATACTTCCATGCTCGGAAGTTTTCAGCTCCTTCAATATTTCTATCAAGATTGGTGTGATGAGACATATTTAATGAGAACCTAAAATGCAAATACAAAATATTTAGATCTTACCAATTTGAGATGACGGAACTGAATCTAGAGCTGATCTTTTGCAGTGTCGATTTTATGGCCCAGGTTCAAATTAGGGTTTGACTTTCCTAGAGTTATACCCAACCAAAAACTGTGATCTTGATCTCTAAATTTTGATTTTGAGGAGGAGAGAAATCCTATGCTGGGCTCACTCAAAAATTCCACTTCTGTGAAAAGCCCTAATTTCCTGTAGTAGTGACAGGTCAAAAACTGAAAATGCTCGGAATCAGATTCTGAAAATGCCTAGAATCAGATTCTACTTCAACAGAAAGAGGTTCCCTTCAATGGAGAGTTACCCTATCCTCCTTTTTCTGATGATCTGTGGAGGGAGAACCAAAAAGTAAGAAGTCCTATCTTCTACAACTACACAATGTCTTCTTCTCAGGTTAGCTCTGATACCATGTTACAATTTTATGATTTAATCAATATGATTTAGGATATTATCTGAGAGAATAACATGCACATCAATAATCACAAGAGACAAGAGACACAAATAATTTTTGTCAAGGAAACTATAAAGGAAAAAACCCTGCAACTTCCTCAGAGATAGAATGAGCACCAATAGAAAAAGTAAAACCCACAGATACAAAGATGATCTCTGACAGATGTTCTCTCTCTCTCTTGTGTGAGCTACTTCTCTCTCACTCATGTGCTATTGTTGAGTGAGTGTGTGTTTCAAATAGAGATTCTCACTCTCTATTTATACTTGTTTTCCACTTGACTTTTACTCTATAGGGATGACCTCACTAGGAGAGTCTAATAACCCTAATATGACTCAACTGTGGGGACTATTGCCCCGACTTACAGTGGAGGGTTAACTTCAATGAATTTACATGACTTTATTATATAACTGACTCTCCCGATCGAAGGAACAAACATCTTTGTCAAGGTAGAATGAAATACAATAAGAAATATACAAGTGAATACATTTTGAAGTAACAAATACATCAACAATCAGAGACTATGTTTCTTTATTAAATAGGTTGTAATAAATGGGAAAAGGGTGTTTTAACAAATGACCATCAGGTTTTGAGCAGTTTTTGAGGAAAGTTTCTTTTTGTTCGACTGAGGACTCTTGAAAAAATAGAACTACATTTTCTTCTTTGTACTCTTTAGTTGTTTGGGAAAAATCAGCAGGGATCAACAGAGTATTTTGGATGACAAGGGAATTTACTAAACAAATTTTTTTAGACCTAGATGCATCCATTATTAACCCCTTAGAAGGAGATTAATTATGGGCGCACCACTCAGTCAACTATGGACAATTTGGGGTTTGTTCGACAAAAAAATAAAAGAAATATGAATTGAATACTCCATGAGTATCAATTCCTTGATCTTTGAGTATTTTAAACTTGTTTTTGGTGGTTTCTACATTATCATTTAGCAAGATAGTGTTGAATATTTCAAAATATTTATCCTCAAAAAATTATTCAACATCCTGATACTCAAGATTCTGAACCACTAAATCTTCCTTTTTAGCCATGAAATACTAGTTCAATGAGACAAATGAACCTACCTGGTCAGCTGATAGATGGTTCAAAAGTTTTTCCACGGTGGAGTATTCCACACAGTCTAAATTCTTGTTTTCCAATGCTTCAGAGAAAACAAAACATTTGAACCCATGTACTTGTCTTTATATTATTTTATTTTTCGTATTGACTGTGCATCTTTTTTGTTCAAATTCAATCTCACCGGTAGATTTGTTGCTCTTCAATATGATCCCTTGATTTTTTACTGTTGGTTAATCACACTATCTCATTCTTGCTTATTTCACCCTCTTTATCTCTCATGACACTTTGAAAACCAGAACAAATCTCCATCCTTGATCTGTACCCCTTTCCAATCTGAGTTGTCCATTTTGATTTATCTTAAACCTTGATTTCCAGTTATATGACCTTTTCTATCCTCGTTATAGCTTTTATGCCCAGATTTATTTATAGCCGTAGATTCATCTTTATCTTACATCTGTACCCTTGATCACCTTCAACACTTTACATTTTCCGCATTCTCACCAAGAATTTCATTCCTCACACTTTGGATTAGCGAAACCATTTCAAACCATTGATTCAATAATACATGTCCAAGGTTCCCTATTCATCAGCGATTGGAATCTTGATGTATGCCATGGTGTGCATAAGACCATATATTGCACATGCATTGTGATTTGTGACCAGGTATATGAACATTCCATGTAAAGAGCATTGGAAAGCAGTATAGTGTATTCTTAGGTATTTGAGAGGTACCACTTCTCATGTATTATGTTTTGGAGGTTCAGACATTGTTCTATAAGGATACGTTGATGTAGATACGGAAGGTGATAAAGAAAGTGGGAGTAGCACCACAAGGTATGTATTTACTATGGGTGGAACAATAGTAAGTTGTATTTAGAAACTGCAACAAGTTATTGCAGTTTCAACAAAAGAAGTAGAGTATGTTGCTGCTACAGAGGATAATAAATAGATGATTTGGTTACAGAGGTTCATGGAGGAATTGGGTGAGAAGTGGGAGAATAACATGTTGTATAGTGACATTAATATTTCCATTCATCTTTCAAATAATGCATCCTTTCATTTAAAGACTAAACATATACAACTCAAGTACCATTTCATAAGATATGATCTGGAAGATGAACTATCAAAGTTGGAAAAGATACATACTAGCTAGAATCCTGCAAACATGTTAACAAAGGTAGTAACCAAAGAGAAATGGAGCTCCTTCTCATTTTTAGTTGGCATTTAAGCATGAAGGCCAGTAAGAGAAATTTTACAAGTCCAAGGTCCATAGCTTAGTCCAACAAGTGAAAAAATGATGTAGTTGTTGTGATTAGTCTCTGAGTGGGAGATTGTTGGTTGTGGAGCCTGATCTTTCAATACTCATAGATATTATTTCAGCCATTTTTGGATCCCAGCACCTGATGGGGGGGGATCCCCCCCACTATATTCTCCCTCCCTGGTAGGGGTTCGGGGGCAGCGTCCCTGTAGAGAAAATTTAGGAAAAAATTCCTTGTAAAATGTTGTAGTTTCCAAAGTCATGACTTGGTTAATAATGGGTGATTTACAGACCCATGGTATTTGGGAAACTCGTGGTATTTTCCCATGGTATTCCATTTATAAAAGGAAGTCATTGTAGTACGGTTGGGTATTGTATTGTATTAGAACATTGTAAACAAAATTTGTGATTGTGTCAAAGATATTGTGAGTGTGTGGAGAGGAAGTGCAATAGGGTTGTTGCATGTTGTGTTAGAGAACACGACCATAGAGCAATAACAGATATATAGTTAAATAATTAAACATGATGCAAAACACATTAAAGACATTACAGTGAGAAATAGATATAATGTGGTTCACCCAAACGATGGGCTACGTCCACAAAGAAATTTCCATTCCTTTTATTACAATACATAAAAATGAAGGGATACAACCTACAGCAAAATCATTGTACTTCCTCTTCACACTCTCACAGTCTCTCTCACACAATCATAGAGATTGTTTACAATTCTGTAATTACATACACAACCGTGTTACAATGCTTTCTTTTATAGGGGAAAAAATACCATGGGAATATACTAAGATTAACCCAATACCATGGGTCCGCAAAAATGTTGGCCGACAAACATCCCAAAAAAATTTCTCAGGGGCTTCACCCCAGAACCCCTATATCTCAAGGCCACTGCCCCAAATCAAGGGGAACAAGTGTACAGTACACCTGGGGTACAAACAAAAATGAATAATATCTCTGGGTCTAGAAGATCAAGGTCCACAACCAACAATCTCCCACTTGGAGATTGTTCACAACAACTCACACCACTACTGCACTTGTTGGATTGTGCTTTGGACCTTGGACTTGGAGAATTTCTTATTTTCACCTTCATGCTTTAATTCCAATAGAAACTAAGAAGGAACTCAGTTTCTCTCTGGTTACTCCCTTTTTTTAACATGTCTGCAAGATTTTGGCTAGTATGTATCTTTTCCAGTTTTAACATTTCTTCATCTAGAACATATCTTATGAAATGGTACTTGAGTTGTAAATGCTTAGTATTCGAATGAAAGGATGAGTTCTTTGCAAGATGAGTGGCACTCTGGATGTCACTGTACAAACTACTATTCCTCTGCTTCTTACCCAATTCTTCCATGAACTTCTGCAACCAAATCATCTCCTTACTGGCCTCTGAAGTAGCAACATACTCTGCTTTCATTGTTGAAAGTGCAACAACCTGTTGCAATTTTGAAATCCAACTTACTGTTGTTCCACCCACAGTAAACACATACCCTGTGGTGATCCTCCTACTTCCTTTATCACCATCCATATATGCCTCAACATATCCCTGTAGAATGGTTTCTGAACCTCCAAAACATAATGCATGAGAAGTGGTACCTCTCAAATACTTGAAAATCCAATGTACTACTTTCCAATTCTCTTTAACTGGATTATTCATATACCTACTCACAACTCCCACAGCATGTGCAATATCTGGTCTTGTGCATACCATGGCATACATCAAGCTTCCAAGTATTATATTTTTATCATTTAAGCAATATGATCTTAGGATATTATTTGAGAGAATAACATGCACACCAATAATCACAAGAGACAAGAGACACAAAGAATTTTCGTCAGGGAAACCATAAGAGAGAAAACCCCACAACTTCCTCAGAGATAGAATGAGAACCAATAGCAAAAGTAAAACCCAAAATCATAAAGATGATCTCCAACAGCTCATCTCTCTCACTTGTGCCAGAAGTTCCTCTCTCACTCATGCACCAAAAATGAGTGAGTGTGTGTGACAAATAGAGAGGCTCACTCTCTATTTATACTAGTTTCTGACTTGACAATTACTTACCAGGGTCGACTTCTCTATGAGAGTCTAATAAACATAGTGCCCCTCAACTGTGGGGACTTTCCCCCTGTGATCAACAAGGAGGGTTAACTTCAACTCAATTATGGGGACTATTGCCTCGACTTACAACAAAGGGTTAAGCTCGTTGACTTTACATGACTTTATTATATTAATGACTCTCCCGATAGGAACATCGGGGTACAATGAAATACAAATGATTCTCCCGATAGGAACATCGGGGTACAATATAAGATATACAAGTGAATACATTCCAAAGTTACAAATACATCAACACTCCCTCTTAACTAGGTGTTGCTGCCGCAACCGTTCTCCCCGAATTTATTTTTACTTAAACTTTGGGCCCCTCCTCATCATTTTACTTGGTTTGATCATTAAAGACTTGAGCCTCTCCGGCATATCTGTTTTTCATTTTACTTCGAAGATGAATGTCAGTCGGTTTATGTTTTCCCCGTTCAGTTTTGGTTTGAGTCATGGATGCCGGTGTACTGGTCGGAAAAGTTCGAAATCTTTGTTTTTCAGAGTTGCCTTTTCGTGGAAAGAACAAACCTATTAGTGCCTGATATTTAAAGCTGTTTGAATACTTGGTTTTTTCTGTAATCGGCCCCCTTTTAGTTCCAGGTCGGAAGCTGTGAGTTTCTCTCCCACCGCCGTTGCGGCTCCCAGATCATTTCAGCGTCCGATTTCTTAAAGCCATCCGACGCCCGATTTATGTTAACTACAAATCGCTTGTCCGTAGCTTCTGCTCGCTCGCCGTTGCGGCCGGGAAGAGATAGTCAGCTTTCGATTTGAGTCTCTTCCGATGTCCAATTAAGTTCTTCCCGTCCGTTTCGCGTATCCTCTAGCTCTCCTCCTCCGTCGTTGAGGCTCCCAAAGTATTTCGAATTCCAAAGCTAAAACCGTCCAACGTCCGATTTATGGCCTATCCTGCCCGCGTTTCACCTGGCCGTGACTGAAGCCTCATCCGACGTTGCAGCTGGCTGAACCCTCTAGCCTGCGAGCTCACTTACATCTGACGGCCGACTTGAATTTTCCCACCGGTGACCATAGGATATTTTGCCAGACCCGTGTGTGTTTCACTCGACCATTTCATTGCGGAATGATGGTTAATTAATTATATTTGTTGATTGAACCATGCTCGTGAGTTGAATGCAGGAATTTTCCAGGCGACTGGTCAATCTGCCACGACAAGAAGAAAGACTAACCCGTTTGGTGAAGGTATGATTGAAATGAGGCAAATGGAGGACGAAATCCAGAGCTGTAAAGGTGTGATCCCAGAAACGGATCAGTTACTGAGTGTTTCATGATCACCTACTGACAAAAGAACGGAATATGAGGCGTTGGATAAACTGAAAAGTCACATGCTTGAAGGCAGCCCAAGGCGCAGTAGTTCTAGTTTAAATATGGAGAAGTAGGACTGAGAAAGGGATTTTTCCCCTGGAAATTTTTTGTAAATGTTTGCTTGTAAGAGGAACTACTTCGTTTTGCAAAGAAAACTACAAATTTGTCTATCGGAGAGAGTGAAAAGTGGAATGTATCAGTGCAACTCAATGAATAATGTTGAAGAGGAACTATTTCGTTTTCAGCCATGTTTTCATTTACTGTAAGAGTATTTAATGTTCTGAACCTATGTTCTGGTTAAATGTTCTTCAGTATTTTTTTGGGATATTTTTCACTGTGAGCAATAAATGTTTCCATAAAATGATTGGCTATCCGGCTATTTAAATATCTGTAAGCGTTCATGTGCTTTAGAAGAAGTATCATCTATCTATGATTCCTCTTAATGTATGTGAAAATGTATTGCTCATCCAAAATGATAACCTTGCTCCCTAGGGATAGATTAGATAGTTAGTTTATTTCTTTTGTATCTGGTTTGGTTTCTTGCGAGCACAAGACGAGAGGTAAGAACCTGCGCATCACATTGTGACCGCTCCCTACGTCTTGACCCCCTTCCATTTAGTTAGGCACTTGCATATCATTTCTTTAAGTCAAAATACAAAAACTCAGTGGGCCGGGCCGCAACCGGTAAAGCTTCAATTTTGTTTCTTGACCTACGGTAGCCGGACCGCAAACCGGACGGATTTCCTATTCCAAACAGTCAACGGGCTAGTTGGGAACGTTGATTGGAGAGAATCCCTTATTGTTGCCACCTGCGAATTTCCAAGCCTCAACAGTTTTGGTGCTAGAAGGAGGGCCGCCAGTGCATGGCTGGCCGGGGAAACCCGTTTTCCCGAGATTATTCCACTGGTTACAGTTCTGAAAGTAGTGGACCGCGTAATCCAATTCCGGAAGAAGACAACAGAGAACATTTATATCCTATTCGCAACGATATTGTTAATGATCTGAGGAGACACACCCGTGCTTACGTAAACAAAATTGGAGGGTTGCCAATTATTCACGAATTTCCTAGAAGAGAATACAAGAAGAAATACCGTCCCATAGTAGAAGATTCGGTGTTGGTTGGAGACTGGGAAGAACTTGTAGAGACTGCCTTACAAGAAGTTGAGCTGCCCTTGAATCAAGAAAACCCGGAGACCCCTTACATTTCTCCTGTTCATACCCCTGTTGGTTCACCTCCACAGTCACCACCATTACTCATGGCCGGCGTTAACGCAAACGTATCTCCACCCCCACCACCAAATCCACCACCACTGGCATGGAGAGCCAGATCACCCCTAAACCTCACCCCCCCTTTGCATGACCTTCCTCAAGCCTTTGAGAAGTTGTTGCCTAAATTTGATCCCAATGAGAAGATATTGGTAGATGATCATTTGCAGAGTTTCTATCTAGCCATAGAAGGATTAAGGGCGGGGGAACATGAAGATGTGGTTTGTAGAATTTTCCCGCATACCCTCAAGGGAGCTGCGGCCTCTTGGTATTTTGGATTTCCCGCCAACTCTATCCCAGACTGGGATACCTTTGAAAGAATGTTCAGGAGAAAGTACACAGTCCAAAAGACTCACGTGGCCCTCATGAAAGGACTGTGTGCATTGAAGAAATAAAAAAAGGAAAAAGTGCACAGTTTCACACAAAGGTTTGCAGCATATCTAAAAAATTTCTTAGAAACAGATAAGCCTTCAGACAAAGTACTGATTGAATACTATACTTCAGCGTTGGGCCCTGACTTGGCCATGTTTGCAAAAGGTAGGGCCAAGCCTACCTTGACAGAAACCTATGAAGAGGCAAAAGTGGTGGAAGCAGAAAGAGAAAGCATTGAGGACTATCCAGAGCAATCAGGAGAGAAAGGTGTGGGCATAAAACCCTTATTGTTCACTAAGCCTAAAGAAGAAAAGACCCCAGATTATGAAAGCATGGCTAAAATGATGCAAAAGTTGTCCAATAAGATCATAGACTTAGAAAAAGAAAAGGAAGCACAGAAGTTCTTCAGGCCATATTATAAGAGAAGAGATGACAGTAATCAGCCCCAACCTCCTCCTCAAAAAACTGCACCCATGAATTTGACTGAGATAGGGATGGAAAATTTCTGTACTTTTCATCAACAGCCTCATTCCGAAAAGAACTGTCCGCAATGGATAAATTCAATGACATTGGTCATGAACCAGATGTTGGATTCGAGATTAACGGAAGAAGATGATGATGAGAAGAAAGAAAATGATATTTCTACCTCTACGCAAGAACAAGAAGAAGAGACCATGGTATTATGGAATTCTGTCTCCTTACTAGATGCAGAGGAGGAAAATACTCAAGGACCTAAGGGCATCAGGGAAGCTAACGTGACAACTAGAAGCCAAGGGACAATTAGTGATGATAGTCTTTTACTTCCAAAGATCAGGAGGCTGCAAAGAAATGTGAAAAAGAAGTTCCAAGATAAATCCTTGGCTGATCAAATTCCGGAATTCACCATTACCAGCCAAGATCCTAAACAGAACAGAACATTGCCTAAACCAAATAAAGAGAAGGTGAGTGCTGATCAATCTCAGTCCATTAAACAACAAATTGAATATGACCTTGTTGAATATTTAAAGAAGATAAAGGCAAATGTCCCGCTGTTTGAAATGTGCAAAGTACCCTAGCAGAAATAAAAGTTGTTGAAGGCACTTGAAATGTCAGGAGAAAAGCTGCCCACCGATAATCAGCCTCGAGATGAAGAAGAAATTGGAGAAGCTAGTACCGGAGGTATGTCTAAAACTAAACATCCACCTTTCCTCTCGACGTTTGAAATCTTTAATCATAATGTGCACAATTGTCTGGTAGACTCAGGAGCATCAATTAATGTCATGCCCATATCAGTATGTAAGAAAATAAACGGGCAGCCTAAGCCATCCACGTGGAGGGTGGTGCAGTTGGATAGGACAGACGTTAAGGTGATTGGTGAAATGGAAGATGTCCTAATCCGCCTAGCATCCGATGACAGAGTATTCCAAGTTATTAACATCGTGGTGGCTGATATACCAGACGCTTACGGCCTGGTTTTGAGCAGAAATTGGTCAGCTAAGTTGAATGGATATTTCGCTTCAGATTGGTCACGTCTTTGGCTACCATACAAAGGGATTCCCAATCAGATTAAGGTTCTGGGAGAACCTCACATGAAGTACAATGTTACTCAATTGTATGAGAAGAACATACCAGTCGAATCTATGTTGGGAAACTACTTTCTCGAACTGGAACCAGGGAATTATCAAGCGGAAGAGGCCAGCGACACATCTGACACCCAGCCTGATCTCCTTCGTTTTTCTCAGGCTGATGAGTTTGACTGTAAAATAGTAGATTTAGCAGTAGGAGTAGATTATGTTTCAGTAGATAATGTGTTTTGGACTTTGTTTTTTGATGGCTCTAAAACGTTAGAAGGGTCAAGGGCCGGCTGCGTCCTCATCGATCCACAAAAAAATAAGCACTTCCTATCCTATAGATTAGAGTTCGAATGTACTAACAATACGGTTGAATATGAAGCACTGCTGCAGGGAATCAAGAAAGCAATCGAGCTGCAAGTTAGTTATTTAAAAGTTCTTGGGGACTCGGAAATAGTTGTAAAGCAAATAAGAAATCAAATACATTGTGTTTCCCATCATTTGAAAGCTTACCAAAACGAGGTATGGGAGTTGCTTAAATGTTTTCATGCATTTAACATTATTTCAATCCCAAGAATAAAAAATGCAGCCACTGATCTTCTAGCTACATCAGCTGCCAGGTTGGTTCCCACTAATAACAAATGCTCTATTGAATTGCTTTTCAGGCCATCTGTACCCGACATGATCACCAACTTGCGAGTATTTGACGACAATCAGCAAATAATCGAATGCTTGACAAGTGACGAGACCTTTAAAGGGGCCATTATCAACGATGAGGAACATCAAGCTGAGATGAAATATGACAATTTCATTCCCAAAGGGGTCAGAACGTTAGAGAAGATGTTTGACTTGAACGAAAAGATTAGAAGGCCCGCTAATGTGAAGACGCACAGCTCAACTCTGTAGTTTGAGCTAATAAACCTAGGGACTGAAGCGGATCCCAAGTTCGTGAATCTCGGCAAATGCTGTTCACACACAGAAAGAGACAAATTCCTCAAATTGTTTAAACAATACAAAGATGTCTTTGCATGGACATACGCAGACTTAAAGACCTATGACACCAGCATTATCAAGCATATCGTCCCTATTAAAACAGTTGTCAAGCCATATCAGCAGCCGTTAAGGAAGATGCACCCCAAGTTGGAGCCACTGATTCAAAGCAAGGTGAAAAAATTGCTGGACGCTAGGATTATTTTTAAAGTTCGGCATTCAGAGTGGGTGTCAAATCTGGTGCTGGTCCAAAAGAAGTCGGGAGAAATCAGATTGTGCGTGGACTTCAGAAACTTAAACCGCGCCTCAGACAAAGACAACTATCCGGTGCCTCCCATGGAGCAATTGCTACAAATGGTTTCCGGTTCTGAATTGTTTTCATTGTTAGACGGATTCTCTGGCTACAACCAAGTGTTAGTGGCCGAGGAAGATAGGTTGAAGACAACGTTCAGAACTAAATGGGGAACTTTCACCTATAGAATGATGCCTTTTGGACTGATTAACGCTGGCGTGACATTTCAAAGATCCATGGACATAGCTTTTCACGGACTGATTGGACGAAGTGTGGTGGTATACCTTGACGACATCACTATATTCTCAAAGAAAAGAGGGGAGCACGCTTTCCACTTAAAACAAATTTTCGAGCGCTGTCGGAAGTACGGCATTTCCCTCAATCCTAAGAAATGTGTATTCGCAGTCACAGAAGGCAAGTTACTGGGGCATATAGTTTCAAAGAGAGGCATATCTATAGACCCAGAAAGAATCAAAGCCATTGAACAAATCCCCATGCCCCATAATAGAAAAGGAATGCAATCCTTCATGGGAACAATAAATTTCGTACGTAGGTTTGTGCCTAATTTTTCCCAGACTGTGAAACCATTACAGTAGATGGTCAAACAAAATGCACAGTTTAAGTGGACTGAGACTGAAAAGAATGCTTTCAGTAAAATCAAGACTGTTGTTGCACAGGCACCTTCTCTGAAAAGTCCAGACTTTGACAAGGACTTTATTATGTATACTTTTGCGTCCGATGATTCGTTGGCAGCCGTGCTTACGCAAAAGGAAGATGGGGGTGATGAATTCCCAATTTCTTTTATGAGCACTGGGCTACAAGGAGCTGAGTTAAACTACCCAGCCATTGATAAGCAGGCTTACGCAGTGTTTAAGGTAGTAAAACAATTCAGGCCTTATATATTGAAGAATCGGACCAAGGTAATAGTCCCTTACCCAGCGGTAAGATCCCTTCTCATTCAAAAAGAATTAGGAGAAAGAAGGGGCAACTGGGTAACATCCCTTCAAGAATACGACCTTGAATTCAAGCCAGCCACTATAGTGAAAGGTCAAGGGCTACGCAAATTGATGACTGGAAGTAGGAACAACGAAGAACAAGCATGGGAAGATGAAGCTGAATTGCATGTAATGGATGTATGCCCTCTGTTTACAGCCCCTGAGTCCTGGTATAGGGACCTTGTGCATTACTTGCAGTCCGGGCTATTGCCAGAGCATTGGAATTCCAAACAAAGAAGAGCGCTGCGTCTAAAATCAGCTTCCTACCAAATCGTGGAAGGCGTATTATTCAGAAAAAACTACGATGGGGTCCTCCTGAGATGCTTGGAGAAAGAAGATGCTGAGAAAGTAATGGCATAATTACATGACGGTCCGGCTAGGGGACATTATTCAGGTGACACTACGGCCCACAAAATCCTTAGAGCCATATACTATTGGCCTACACTCTTCAAGGATGCACACGCACATGTCAGGAAATGTGACATTTGTCAAAGGTGCGGCGGAAGACAGCCCAAGTCAGCAGCACCCCTAAAGCCTGTTATGATTACCGAACCATTTGAACAATGGGGGCTGGACATTATTGGAGAAATAAAACCGAATTATTCCTTGCTGCACAAGTACATTCTTACTGCAACTGATTATTTCACTCGTTGGGTTGAAGCCATCCCATTGCGCAAGATAAACGAAAACGAAGTCATCAGTTTCCTACAAGATCATATCATGACCAGGTTTGGAGTTCCAATTTCAGTAGTTTTTGATAATGCTAAATATTTTCATCAATTAAATTGACTACATTTGCTCATGAGAAAGGGATAAAATTACATTATTCTGCTAACTACTATCCGCAAGGGAATGGCCTGGCCGAATCCTCCAATAAAAACCTCATTAGAATCCTGAAGAAAAATGTCATAGAAAACCAGCGAAGTTGGCACTTAGCCTTACCAAACGCCCTGTGGGATGACAGAGTTACCCCCAAGTCCGCAGTAGGAGTGTCACCCTATACCCTTGTGTACGGAAAGGAAGCCATCCTGCCTCCCAATATTCTGCTACCGTCCTCCATACTAGCTCAAGAGTCTAGGGGGTCAGATGATGAGGTTCTGCAAATAAGAATATATAATCTCCTAAAAGCAGAAGAAGCCAGATCCAAGGCTAGAGAACGTTTCAAACAACAGCAGGAGATAGTCAAAAGATGGTTTGACAAACATAAAGCTGGGAAAAAGGACTTTGAAGTAGGAGACTTAGTCCTCAAGTGGGACCACCACCATGATGAAAAAGGAAAGCATACCAAATTCCAGCAGTTATGGGTAGGCCCTTTTCAGATTGTAGCCAAACTTGGCCCTGCTACTTATAAGCTGCAAGATTTACAGGGATGGGAGGAGAACTTGCCAGTTAATGGTCTGGTTCTCAAGCCTTATTTTTCTTGATTTTCTTCGATTGTTTCTGCCTTGTATATAAATAAGCTGTGTGGTTGTTTTCGAGTCATGCTTTCATTTGTTTTAATTTTAAGTTTTGATTTTCAATAAGGGGAACAGACTTGCGGTTGTCTGGAGGATATTAAGGTCTTTTGGGGAATAGCAAATACGTTGAGTGCCAGCCTGTGTATTGCTAAAATATTTCTTCCAGCCTTACAGTTTTCTCGAATAAAATGTTGTGTGCATTGAAGTCCTGCTTAACCCCTGTGAATTAAACCAGATTCGAAGAGTCTGGAGTACTATGTCGGGGATCCATCCACGTCACATTTAAAATTTTCTAAGGAGCAACAATAAAGGACCCATAGGAAGAAGCAAGGTGAACAGTGTATTAGATACAAATGATCCCATGCCAAAAACAAATGCCAAAAGGCGAATAAAGAGTCAGCACTTCTATAAAAGCATCATAAATCAAAATAGGTGCTGAATCATAAGCACTTAAAGCCAAAATATCCTCTCCGTCCGTGAGCTGAAACTTAAAAATATACCACTCACACAAAAGGACACTATGGGATAGAGGATCCTGAATTAAAAGTCAGTAAGAAAGGCGCACAGAAAGACTCAAATGGAAGGGACAAAAGTCCAAAGACACAAAAGTGTCAAAATGGCATGGGAATGAGAAACAAACGAATATTGTTGTTTACCATCTACTGCAATCCTATGGTGTCCATGTTGTTAGCTACCTGAAAACAGATTTAATAATGAAACTCATACTCTGGCCTCAACATAGTGGTCTGGACTTGAAGGTTTCGGTTTCCCCTCTCCCCAAACGGGACTAGCATCAATGAATAAGGTACACACTTCGGTCATGGGAGAAATCCGATAGCTGGAAGATTTCTTTTAATGCATTTTGGTTAGGAAACAGTCTGCTACTCAAAGAAAAGTCACCCAGAGATCTAGGTTCACCAGGAAGTCGCCAGTTGTTGCTGCCGCAACCGTTCTCCCCGAATTTATTTTTACTTAAACTCTGGGCCCCTCCTCATCATTTTACTTGGTTTGATCGTTAAATACTTGAGCCTCTTCGGCATATCTATTTTTCATTTTACTTCAAAGATGAATGTCAGTCGGTTTATGTTTTCCCCATTCATTTTTGGTTTGAGTCATGGATGCTGGTGTACTGGTCGAAAAAGGGGGAAATCTTTATTTTTCAGAGTTGCCTTTTCGTGGAAAGAACGAACCTATCTATGCCTGATATTTAAAGCTGTTTGAATACTTGGTTTTTTCTGTAATCAGCCCCCTTTTAGTTCCAGGTTGGAAGCTATGAGTTTCTCTCCCGCCGCCGTTGCGGCTCCCAGATCGTTTCAGCGTCCGATTTCTTAAAGCCGTCCGACGTCCGATTTATGTTAACTACAAATCGCTTGTCCGTAGCTTCTGCTCACCCGCCGTTGCGGCCGGGAAGAGATAGTCAGTTTTCGATTTGAGTCTCTTCCGACGTCCGATTAAGTTCTTCCCGTCCGTTCCACGTATCCTCTTGCTCTCCTCCTCCACCGTTGTGGCTCCTAGAGTCTTCCGACTTCCGAAGCTAAAACCGTCCGACGTCCGATTTATGGCCTATCCCGCCCGCATTTCGCCTGGCCGTGACTCAATCCTCATCCGACGTTGCGGCTGGCTGAACCCTCTAGCCTGCGAGCTCACTTACATCTGACGGCCGACTTGAATTTTCCCGCCGGTGACCATAGAATATTTTTCCAGACCTGTGTGTGTTTCGCTCGACCATTTCATTACAGAATGATGGTTAATTAATTATATTTGTTGATTGAACCATGCTTGTGCGTTGAATGCAGGCATTTTCCAGGCGACCGGTCAATCTGCCACGACAAGAAGAAAGACTAACCCGTTTGGCGAAGGTATGATTGAAATGAGGCGAATGGAGGACGAAATCCAGAGCTGTAAAGGCGTGATCCCAGAAACGGATCAGTTACCGAGTGTTTCATGATCACCTACTGACAAAAGATCGGAATATGAGGTGTTGGAGAAACTAAAAAGTCACACGCTTGAAGGCAGCCCAAGGGGCAGCAGTTCTAGTTTAAATATGGAGAAGTAGGACTGAGAAAGGGCTTTTTCCCCTGGAAAATTTTTGTAAATGTTTGCTTGTAAGAGGAACTACTTCGTTTTGCAAAGGAAACTGCAAATTTGTCTATCGGAGAGAGTGAAAAGTGGAATGTATAAGTGCAACTCAATGAATAATGTTGAAGGGGAACTATTTCGTTTTCAGCCATGTTTTCATTTACTGTAAGAGTATTTAATGTTCTGAACCTATGTTCTGGTTAAATGTTCTTCAATAGTTTTTTGGGATATTTTTCACTGTGAGCAATAAATGTTGCCATAAAATGATCAGCTATCCAGTTATTTAAATATCTGTAAGCGTTCATGTGCTTTAGAAGAAGTATCAGCTATCTGTGATTCCTCTTAATGTATGTGAAAATGTATTGCTCATCCAAAATGATAACCTTTCTCCCTAGGGATAGATTAGATAGTTAGTTTATTTATTTTGTATCTGGTTTGGTTGCTTGTGAGCACAAGACGAGAGGTAAGAACCTGCACATCACGTTGTGACCGCTCCCTGCATCTTGACCCCCTTCCATTTAGTTAGGCACTTGCATATCATTTATTTAAGTCAAAATACAAAAACTCGGTGGGCCGGGCCGCAACCGGTAAAGCTTCAGTTTTGTTTCTTGACCTACGGTAGCCGGACCGCAAACCGGACGGATTCCCTATTCCAAACAGTCAACGGGCTAGTTGGGAACATTGATTGGGGAGAATCCCTTACTGTTTCTGCCTGCGAATTTCCAGGCCTCAACACTAGGAAGGTATTCTCTTAACACAATTCATCAACATAAGTCTTCTTCTCTGGATCATCATCAAAGCTGGATCATCACAGGATCATCATCATCACTGCTCCGCTATCTCGATTAAATGGTGTAATCTCTCAATTCTACTCATCACAATAATTTCTACAGAGCTATCCCTTTTTCATGCTGGTTGTAGGCCTAGCCTCCATGTGGGTCTTCATCTTCTTCAGCACATATATCTGACCATGGAAGAAACACATCCAAGAACCATGTCAAAAAGGCCCGCCAAACACTTACATCTGACCATGGGAGGAACACATCCACCACCATGTTAGAAAGGCATGCCCAACACTCACATCTGACCATGGGAGGAACGCATCCACCACCATGTCAGAAAGGCCCAACACTCACATCTGACCATAGGAGGCCCAACTTGCCACCATGTCAGAATTTCCCAACACTTACATCTGACCATGGGAGGCCTGGCCTACCACCATGTCAGAATGGCCCAACACTTATATCCGACCATGGGAGGAACACATTCAAGAACCATGTCGAAAAGGCTCGGCACTTATATCTGACCATGGGAGGAACACATCCAAGAACCATGTCATAAAGGCTCAACACTTATATCTAACCATGGGAGGAACACATCCAAGAACCATGTCAGAAAGGCTCAGCACTTATATCTATCCATGTGGGGAACACATCCCGCATCCATTCTAGAAAGGCTCAACACTTATATCTGACCATGGAAGGAACTAATCCTACCATGTCAGAAAGGCTCTGCACTTATATCTTCCCATGGAAGGAACCAATCCTACCATGTCAGAAAGGCTCTGCACTTATATTTTCCCATGGAAAGAACCAATCCAACCATGTCAGAAAGGCTCTCGGACTCATCACTTCCCCTTGGAAGGAACCTCGATCTAGAGAACACCAAGCTTCTCCCTGAAGTACTCAAAATTCACTCTGACCATTTCTAGAATAGAATCACATTAGGGCTGATTATGTCCAAGGATAACCTGCGAGCTTCGTCAGGATCGATTACATCCAAGAAAAACCTACAGGTTCGTTTATGTCTGATCAACCTATGAGTTTTTCCAGGATTTTATGCTCAGACAACCTGTCTAACTGCCTATTCTAGAACTCCCTCTTTCGAGAGATCTCAATCTGGATCTCAAACTAGAGCTTCACTGCTCCTCTCTCCCAAGTAGCAGAGAAAGTGGCAACATATTTTTCCTCAGCTGTAGTTGGTACCACATGCAGGACTCCTTCCTTCTAAAACAAGAGATCACACCTTATCCCATACTGAAGCAACACCCCAGAGTTCTCTTCCTATCAATGGCATTGCCCAGTCCGAATCCACATAACCCTCCAGGTTAATCTTCTAATTCATATCATACTTGAACCCATACTTAAATGTACCCTTCAGGTACTTTAGAATATGCTTTGCAGTAAATAGGTGAACATTTCTTGGATTTGTCAACAACTGGCTCAATGTTTTCACAACAAAGCAAATATTTGGTCTTGTATTCATCAGGTACATCAATGACCCAATCATCTGACAATACATCATAGCATCAACCGTCTCTGATGAAGCAACACTCAATAGCTTCAGGTTCGATGTCATAGGTGTGATCATGGCCTTGCAGTCCATCATCCTGAACCTCTTCAGGATATCCACTGCATACTTCCCTTGTACCAAGGATATTCTATCCACATTCTGCCACACCTCCATGCCTAGAAAGTAGTGCATCATATCCAAATCCTTCATCTCAAACTCAGCAGCAAGTCTCCTTCTTGCAACTTTAATGAGTTCCTCTTTTCTGTTAGGAACAAGTCATCGACATATAATAGGAGCATCACTGGTATTCAACATTGAAGTAAAGGTTGGAATCCGCTTTACTCCCATTAAATCCTAGAGCCATCAGTGAGTTGTCCATATTGTCGTATCATGTCAAACCTTAGGATCTTCTGCAATCACTCCCTCTGAAGCGAAGCATCATTCTCCCTCTTCCTTTTGTACTCTATGTATTATGTACTAGAGTGACAAGTAGCTTCCTTTGTTACTATTATTCTATGTATCCATCTAGGGTCACTGGATACGAAGATCCTCTATCTTGAAAAAATTATTCTCATACCCATCTGTGAGCTTGTCATCCTCTATAGGATTTCATCTTCAAACTTGTAGAAAAGGTTAAGATCTTCATCACTCTAGGTGATCTTCGAGCTCCTCATGTATGTGTTATCCCATGGGTGTCTTCTGAGCTCATACAAGGCCTTCTTTAATTTGCACACATGAATCTTCCTATCATGTGTCTTAACTTCTAGTGGTTGCAAATGTCTCTTCATAGTCTATGCCTTCTTTCCTTGAGAAGCCTCGTTCTACGAATATTGCCTTGTATCCTAATGCATGCTGGATCTTGCATATCCATATGGAAGATACTACGAACTTCTCTTTAGGTCTTTGGCATCGCATTCTAGTCATCATTCTTCTTTTTGGATTATTTCTTAAACTGTCGCCACTTGTTCTTTGGAACAAGTCTCATCCTTCTTTTCTTGTAGGTGATTGTATGCGATCTTTCCTACAATTCAAATGCATTAGTTGTATGGTTAGAAACATTTCATAAGGCATATTCATAATGGCCCATTCTTATGCATAAAGATATGATCATGCACCTAGTTTAGCAAATACAACATTCATTCATATCTCATGGAAAATTTCTAGATGCCTTCCATCTCTACCATGACATCATTGAGATTGTGCACTAATCCAATATGTTAGCAAAGAGGTTTCATTCTAGATAAGTAGTAATGGAGATTTGTATGGCACCATGAGCTACTTACCCATCACATGCATATTAGTAGTATACTGTCATTAATGCAAACATTATATCATGCATAACACATTAACTGAATATAAACAAATGCATAACAAAAAAATATCATGAAATGACAATTGAATACTTATCTCTATTTGTTTTGTGGGTAGACTCCTTCTATCTTCATCATCTTTACCATCTTCTTCATTCATAACATCATCATTTCTTATCCAAATGCTAATATGGATAAGAGGTTCTTCAAGAATTGAGGTCTTCATATTCCTCATCGCTTGAGGGATCTTCTTTGAATCGTGAGAGCTAGATCTTCAGTTGCTCCCATCTTCTTTTCTCTTATTATCAATCAAGCTTCTTCTTGTGTGCGCTCTTCCTAGACTCTGCTGAAGGTAATCACTTCCTTTTGGAACACATTCCTCGACTGAATGAATACCATGATCCTGGGAGGCCATTCGAGGTGGTTATCAAATTTTGTACTGAGGTGGCCTCGTCTCTCCTCTTTCCAACACCATAGGTTGGAGCAGAATTGGTTTCATCAATTGGAACTTATGAGAGTTTTCCCAAGGTGACTTATTCCAAGACTGTTCATCATAGGGAACTTGTACGAGATTCCACATGTCACTGTTTCACCTTCAGGGTCTGAAACTGTTACCATAGAAATTACAGTATGTGCCCTATCTGGAATAACTTATGAAATTACATTTGGAATTTTGTATCCCGAGATATAGGAATTCTCCCTAGGTGTCCAGTTTAGGGTTGAAACCTGGAAGAGGCTGGAACCCTAATTTGGAGGAATCATATATCCCAG
Source organism: Pseudotsuga menziesii (assembly GCA_001517045.1). Lineage (NCBI taxonomy): Eukaryota > Viridiplantae > Streptophyta > Pinopsida > Pinales > Pinaceae > Pseudotsuga > Pseudotsuga menziesii. The sequence continues at coordinate 329,343 of LPNX010656942.1, forward strand.
AATATAGAGAATGTGAGTCTGAAATTTTTACACAGGGTACATCAGGAGTTTATCTTCGACCTGTAAATATTTCAGCTCCTAATACTTCTTTAATCCCGATATATAGCGAATGTACCAAAACTACCAGTTTTAGTATTTTAGGGTTTTTCAGGCCTGGGGTCAAACTAGGGTTTGACTTTCCCAAAATTTTACTTAACCATAAAATTCAACCTTGGTCTCTAAACCTTGTTTTTGATGAGGAGATAAATCCTATGCCAGGCTCACTCAAAAATTCCTCTTTTGTAAAAATCCCTAATTTCCCGCAACAAAAAATGAAAATGCCCAGAATCAAATTCTTCTTTGACAGAAAGATGCACCCTTCAATGGAGAGTTATCCTATCCTCCTTTTGCTGATGAATTGTGGAGAGAGACCTAGAAAGTAAGAATACCCATCTTCTTCAGTTGCACAATGTCTTCCTCTCAGGTTAGCTCTAATACCATGTTATATTTTTATCGTTTAAGCTTTATGATCTTAGGATCTTATCTGAGAGAATAACACACAACAATAATAACAAGAGACACAAAGAATTTTCCTCAAGGAAACCATAAAGGAGGAAACCCTGCAACTTCCTCAGAGATAGAATGAGCACCAGTAGTAAATGTAAAACCCAAAAACATAAAGATGATCTTCAACAGTTGATCTCTCTCACTTGTGCCAACGCTTCCTCTCTCACTCATGCGCCACAGTTGAGTGAGTGTGTGTGACAAATAGACAGGCTCACTCTCTATTTATACTAGTTTTTGAATTGACAATTACTTACCAGGGTTGAATTCTCTATGAGAGTCTAATAACCCTAGTGCCCCTCAACTGTGGGGACTTTTCCCTCTTGATCAACAAGGAGGGTTAACCTCAAGCCAATTGTGGGGACTATTGCCCCTACTTACAATGGAGGGTTAACCTCATTGACTTTACATGACTTTATTATATTAATGACACTCCCGATAGGAAAATCTTAGTACAATGAGATACAAATGATTCTTTCGATAGGAACATCGGGGTACAATATAAGATATACAAGTGAATACATTCCGAAGTTACAAATACATCAACACCAACCGTTGATAAAAAGTGAATCCTGGATATGTAATATATATCTTCCTGTTTCTCTGGAAACATCTCCTTACTTAGTTTAAAATGGATGGCTAAAGGTGTAGTAAATAGTTTTTCATTTTGCATTCTAAACCTATGCAACACCTTTTCTATGTACTCACCTTGAGACAATGTCAATTTGCGATTTTTCCTGTCTCTTGTTATTCTCATACCAAGGATTTTCTTTGTAGCACCCAAATCCTTCATCGCAAATGATTTAGCTATTTTTCTTTTGAGTACATTTACATCCTGCATGTTAGACCCTGCAACAATCATGTCATCCACATACAATAAAAAAATAACATATCTTTCGTTATCTAGCCTCTTCAAATAAACACAGTGATCAGAATGACATCTATTATAACCTGGTTCTGTCATAAACTTATCAAATTTTAAATACCACTTCCTTGGAGATTGCTTCAGGCCATACAAGCTTTTCTTCAACATGCAAACAAAATTCTCCATACCTTTGACCTCATACCCCTATGGCTATTGCATATAAATCTCTTCCTCCAACTCCCCATGGAGAAAGGTTGTTTTTACATCTAACTGTTCAAGATGCAAATCTTCTATTGCCACTAGACTTAAAATAGTTCTAATTGAAGTCATTTTAACAACAGGAGAAATTATTTAATCAAAATCTATACCTTTATTTTGTGCAAACCCATTTACAACAAGTCTATCCTTGTACCGCTTCTTTCCTCCATCTTCTTCCTTCAACCTGCAAAGCCATTTATTCTGCAATGCCATTTTTGCTGCAAGAAACTTAACCAAATCCCAAGTTTGGTTTCTTACCAATGATTCCATCTCCTCATCCATGCCTTGGTCTCACTTATTTCTAGTTTCTACCTGCATTGTGTTGGAGCAGGGTCCCGCAGCTACAGAAGAAGCTGCCAGTTTAGCGGACAGACAGTTTTGGCGGAAAGAAGATAAGACAGAGCTACGATGGCGTAGCACGTTTCCAACTGCAAAGCAGAGCCGAAAAACCATGACTTTTAATATAGATAAGTCAAGAAAGGCAATGGTACCTGAGCGGCCGAGAAGAGAGAGCTCACCCACTGCATTGAAGGCAGTGGCGAAAGACAGGAGGGCTCAGCAACCCTCATAAAGGAGAAGGAGCAACGAGGCTGAAGCATTGAAGATGAAGGACAGAAAAGTGAAGCGGTGCATAGTTCCCATGATCAGCGTCGAGAAGCATGGAAGACTGCAGAAAGCTGTGGTGTGACGGAAAGCGGCTACCTCAAGTACAGATATGGCTGACTGTCACTAGTTAGGGTTTTGGGTTACTATTGGGACAGGCCCACAGTGTTGTAATGGTGAGACCTTCAGGCTGCCTATAAAGGGATATACTTTGTATTGTAAAAGGGTTGGTTCATTCAGTTGTTAGTTGTTTTTGTAGATTATTAGACTGTTGTAAAAGCCTAGCTCTGGTTCTGTTATTAGCGGTATCAATCTTACTGTAACCAGTAGCTGGCTTATAGAGCATGCATGTAGCAATCTGCAGGGATTGACAGAGAGGTAAGAGTATATTGTAGGAGAGAAATATAGAGAAGAAAAGAGATCTAAGAGAGAATATCTTGAGCTGCATATGCGGTGCAGCAGAACTGTGTTTTACCTTCCCCTGAGCTATAATAAAAACACAGTTCTGTGGACATAACTTCCATCCTAGAGGTGAACCATGTTAAAATCAAGTGTTATGTGATTGGTTTATGTGTTATGTTTACTCATGCAGTTCTCAGTCATTTCATGGACTTTGTTTACAGTTTAATGAATGAATGTGTTAATCAGTTCACAGTAATATAGAAGGATAAACATAAGTCAAAGTCTTTGGCATGTTGTATGTGGTTCATTTATGCTTTGCATGAAACAGTCACTAGTTGCAGTATTGAATAGCCTTGTATGTTAAGTCTTGCACGTTGACACGAGCAACGCTAAGTGTGCTAAACCACGGAGGTAGGATATCATAGAGAGGTGATACTGCACCAGCAGAGGAGCTGCGGTGCGCGATACCGCAGGTTGAAGACTTAGCGTTGGACAGGAGCTGCGTGTCACACGGTGTGTGGCGACGTGGTAAGGCTGGAGATATAGTGAGTCAGGGAAAGTGCACGACATAGAAAAGGACCACACGACGGTATAAAGGGATATCTCGTGGCTAGAAGAGATGCGAGACAGGGAGATCGCACGACACGAGCAGAAGATCGCGCGACGCGCAAAGAAAGAGACTTCGCAGCTAAGGGAGCTACGAGTTACAAGTAGGATTGCCATAGAACCTGGTCCAAGACACTTGAGTCCTTGGCCAACCCATTAGAATCACTTCGGGTGAGACTTCAGGCCGCTTTGCGGTCTGTCACCGAAAGAGCCAGTGAGCTAGGTGTGTTGTTGGTTGATTATAGTAAACCCAGATCTGCCCAGACGACCAACACATTGCCTCTTCATAACATTCTAGTTCACCAGAATCAGTCATCAATAAATAATACATTGAAGGAGAGAATCGTTCAGGGGGTCTACTTAACCTAGTATATTTTCTTACAGTTACAGGAGTTTTAGGTACATGCTGTTGTTCTTGATTTTATGGTACCTTTGGAACTTCATCTTCTTTGATTTCATCAAGCGCTATGTACTTTGTGTTTTCCTTTTCCACTTTCTTTCCCCACAACTAATCTGTGTACATGACCTTTTGATTGAATACTATGTCTCTACTCCTAATGATTTTTCGTTTTTCATAATCCCACAAATGATAACCAAAATCATCAACCCCATATCCAATAAAGGTACATTTCTTAGATTTAGCCTCAAAATTTGTTCTATCATCTTTATCAATATGGACAAATGCTTCACAACCAAAAGTTCTCAGAAATGAGTATTTTACTTGTTTACCTGTCCATTCCTCCTCTGGAATCCCACCATCCAAAGTGCTTGAAGGCCCTCTGTTTATTAAATAAACAACAGTGTTTACAAAATGAAACCAAAAATGTAAGGGCAAACCTGCATGCAATCTAATACACCTTGTCGGCTCCATGATCGTTCTATTCATCCTTTCTGACACACCATTTTCTTGTGGTGTTCCAAGGACTGTCTTCTCTCTATGAATCCCATTGTGTGAACAATAATTGTCAAACTCCTTGCTGCAGTATTCACCTCCATTATCAGATCTGAGACATTTCAACCTTTTTCCTATCTCATTCTCAGCTAGATCTTTCCACTTCTTAAAAGTATCGAACACATCAGATTTCTATCTAATGCAATAAACCCAAGTTTTTCTAGTTGCATCATCAATAAAAGTAACATAATAATGAGAGCCACCAAGAGATTGTACCTGAGCTGGTCCCGACACATATGTATGGACAAGCTCTAAGTTTTCACTCTTCTTTTCTTTCCCAACCCTGAGAAATATGACTCTCTTATTTTTTCCATAAACACAGTTCTCACAGAATTCCAAACTTACCTACTTCAGATCTGGAAGTAGTTTCCTTGAGTGGAGAATTTGCGTCCCCATCTCACTCATGTGACCAATCCTATGATGCCACAACACCGCAATTATTTATGTGGAAGCTACAGAGATAGAATAATCAGTATTATGAGGACATAAATATAATGTACCTATCCTATCTCCTTTTTCTATTATTATTGATCCTTTAGTGATCTTCCACCATGTATCTCCAAACATAGACAAACAGTCGCTATCTCCCAACTTCCCTGTTGAGATCAAATTTATTTTCATAGCAAGAATGTGCCTTACATATTTTAGCAGCCATTCATTTCCATTATTTAACTTAATATGTACCTTACCCTTTCCAACAATTTTACATGGTTCATCATCCCCCAATAAAACATGTCCAAATTCACCTTGAACATAGTCATGAAAGAATTTCCTATGGGGTGTAGCATTAAATTAAGCCCTTGAATCTACTACCCAGTAATCACTAGTATTATCTAATGCAAGAATCAAAGCATCTTGTAACACATAACCTGCTACATTCACTTCCTGAGTAGTCTCTTGTTGCCTCTCACCTTTCTTCTTTGGTGCTCTGCAGTCTTTCTTTAGGTGTCCTTTCTTACCACAGTTCCAGCACTCTATTTTTTTGAATCTAGACTTGGATCTGCCCTTTTTATCCTTGCTGCGATTTCCTGGGCTCCTTCCTCTCTCATTTTGTCTACCTCTACTCTCCATGGTCAACACATTACCTGATGTCTCACCTGTGATTTTTCTTCACATTTCCTTGCTAAGAATAACACCAACAACATCATCAAACTTAAGAGTGTTTGAACTAGGGACAGAGTTACTTACAGCCATGAGCAAGCTATTCCATATTTCTGGAAATGAGCACAAGATTAGAAGATCCCTAACATCATCATCAAAGTTCATGTTTACAGAACTTAACTAACTGGTAAGTGTATTAAACTCATTTAAATGATCGGCAATAGATCCACCTTTCGACATCTTCATATTAAATAAAGGCTTCATTAAAAATACCTTGTTGGAAGTCGAGGGTTTTTCGAAGAGCTTACCCAATGTGCTCATCACTCCCTCCATTTTTTTTTCTTTAGAAATATTGAAATCCACCAATGAAGCTAGGAACAACCATATTGTTCCCAGTGCCTTTCTATCAACAACCTCCCATTCTTCATCTTTCATAGCCGTTGGTTGTTTTTCTTTTCCTCCCAATGATACGTATAGATCCTTTTGGTATAGATAGTCATCCATTTGCATATTCCATAACTGATAGTTTTGGCCATTAAATTTCTCGACCCTAAACTTTCTCTCTTCCATAATTTCTCCCACTTGAACCAAGAACCCTTCTTTCCTGTGAGTTTACCAACCAAATGGACATTTTGGCTCTGATACCAATTGTTAGAGAACAGGACTATAGAGCAATAACAGATATACAGTTAAATCATTAAATGAGATGCAAAACACATTAAATCCATTATAGATAGACACATATATAACGTGGTTCACCCAAACGATAGGTTGTGTCCAGAAAGAAATTGCCAGTCATTTTATTACAGTCCGGGAAGATGAAGGGATACAACTTGCAGCAAAACTGCTGCACTTCCTCTTCACACTCTCACAGTCTCTCTCACACAATCACAGAGATTGTTTACAATGTTATAATTCCATACACGGTTGTGTTACAATGCTTTCATTCATAAGGGAAAAAATACCATGGGAAAATACTACAATTAACACAATACCATGAATCTGCAAAACTGTTGGCCAGCCCCAAAGCAGGGGGGAAAAGTGTAGAGTACACCTGGGGTACAAACACCACTGAATAATATCTCTATATCTGGAAGATCAGGCTCCACAACCAACAGGTTGTATCCCTTCATTTTGTTGGAGGATATAATAATAAAGGACTAGAAATTTCTATGTGGATGTAGCCTATCTTGGGTGAACCACGTTATATCCGTGTCTCTTTTGTAATGTGTTTAATGTGTTTGCATCTTGTTTAATTAAATAACTATATAATTGTTATTTCTCTGCGATCCTATTTTCTAATACCCACTTGTAGCTAACTATGAGTGTTTTTCTTCTCCATTATTTTGTTGGTCATTCTCTTGCTTGGTGGAAAGACCTATTTTGGATGATTTTTTACTCTCAATGCCACGAGTGCTGATTTTCTAGCTATCAAAAACTATGTAAGAGACTTGCACTTCTTCCCTTGTGTTATGCATATTAATATCCCCTCGACTTGTATATGGATTGGTGTTCAGCTTGATTGGGAGCATTGGGTGGATAGGTTGTAGACTGCATGCATTTCATCTCTCTCCAATTATTTCCTGGCATTTTACTTGCTAATTGTGTATGGATCTCTATTGTTTGAAATATCATCCACGTCTATCATCTACCCAACATTCCTCCTGGTCACACGATTCTTTCTGCATGTTCTCCTGCTTGTTGATGCAATGACTGACTATAGATCTATAGTATCAACCAACTGCATCCATTGTTAGTATTCTTTATATGCTTCTTCTTGTTTAAAACTTTGGTCACTTTTAATGAATGTGCTATGGTTTCAGACACCAATTCCTTTCCTCCAAATCCTTCAAATCTACCATACATTTTCTATATGTGCCCAGTGATGTGGTGCCTCTGCATAAGCTGCAACATGTATTAGTTGTATCCCACATAATTGCCAAATAGCATGTAGTATTGAAGCCTGCCATAATTATGCCTCATTTTCGACCTTAGCACCTCTGCAAATTTCTTATCACCTCTAATGTCGCATGTAGCTTATTGTACGTTCGTTAAATCAATATGATATAGGTTATGCTCCTTTTGATCTATTACAGGAGAATACCCAAGCCAAGCAAAACAATAAGGTGATACCAATTTAGTAAAAAACATTTCTCTCTCTTTAGTGTTATCAATGAGAGCTTCTATTAAAGTTAAATGAATTATAGCGTGAGAATATCCCTGTTTGAAAGAGAGTGACTATATTAAAAATATCATGATTTTTTTTGCAAAAGGGGATTTTCTTAATTTTTAATCTTAGGGGGAATAAACCTTTGTTTTACAAGAATACTTGAAAAGATTATATTAAAAGAGGGGTTGTAGGGTTTCCCCACATAGAGGTAGTATAGTGGTTTCCTAAGGAGTTGTTTAAACAAGGGACTTTTTTACCTCTGTTTCTGGCTGGTTTTTATCAGTTTTTTGTCATGAAATCTTCATGGAATTTTCAAAATGCCCCAAAAACACTACTAGATCCTAGGAGTGTGGGTGTTGGGGGTTTTCCTATCACTTGATTTCATTTCTGAGCTTAAAATCACCCAACAAATAACATAAATTACAAATTTTTGTGGATTAAATTCACCGGATTTCGGCAAAAAAACTACCTGAAAGTCAAAAAGCCCCCTAGTTAGACAAATCTATTTCCTAAAGGCCAAAATTCAAAAATGACTACGCCCTGATTGTTCTAAATCCCACTTTCTGCTGAAATCCATTGATCCCAAGGGCATGACAATAAATTTTTCCTGAATTAAAAATGGCCCATGGGCATGCCATAGAATTTGAAAATGGATTTAAGGGATTATGGTGACACTTTATAAGAATTTTCATACTGCTCCAATTTACTTCTTTATGGTGACACTTTATAATACTTTTAATACTCATGTAGGTGTGGAGGATTTCCCTTCCATACCCATTGCAGAGGAGGCACTAGAGGTTGTTTCACAACCCATCCTTATTAATCCACCAAGGAAGAAATGGATGACTTTTCGTGTCCTTTTTTCTGAGCAGATATTTAAAGAAACACATAATATTGAAGCATCAGGGTCTAGTTCAGTAACAATACTGCCTAGGTATATTCCATCGTAGAAGGATGATGCTCCCAATGTGGTCATTCGCAATAATTCCAACTATCTATTGGTTAAGCCATCCATTTCGAAAGGTGTGCATGTTACGACGAATATTATACCGAAGTTGAAGAAATTTTCATAGACAATTATTTGAGGAAATTCCCTGATCTCTAGATGTCAGGGTATATGACTTCAGTACAACTAATCGAAGGCGGTCCTATTCAGTTGGTCCATATGGAGTGGGATTGTGGGTTGGATAAATCGAACATATTGTCCTTGATAAACATGCCTTATTTTGGTCACACTGCTAAGGTCAGTGTGTGTGTTAAGAAATTGTTGGTTTTTTTCCATGGGGGCTGCTTGTGGTTGGATAACTATATTTCTATCGATGTCAACCGAATTTCTTCCATCATTGGGCTTCCTAAAGAAGGATTCAAGCCAATCCCATTTTTTGCTGGTAAGGAGCAAGACCTGAGCCTATTCGCTCACATGAAGGAAAAGTATAATATCACACAGGATAGGAGGGGGTTTTCTATTGCCTCTATCAGTGATCACGATGTTTGGTTCACACCAAAAGTATTTTCCAATAAGTTATTAAGAAATATACAAATGAACCAATGCACTGCTGGTACCATTTTTGTAGTGAAGCAATATGTCGTTGAAGTCCATATGAATGGGTTCATGTATTTTTTTAATGAACTATTGGTGGACACTATCGATGCATAGGAAAAAGGACTCCTTTAAATTATTCCTAGTTTCTAATTTTGATCTCTTTTGTTGCATGGGTCGATCCACCCAACTATCAGGGGATGGAAGTGCATGTCCCATGTCGCTAGGAATTCTATCATAACTTATGGTATGAGGAGAAGAACTGATGGTGAGAAGTAGAAAAAAACATTGAATTCTACCTGCATGACAATGCACTGAGGCATCATATTGGAATATAATCAAGAATTGTCGCAAAAAAATGTTTAGAGTGGCATAGAAATGTGATAAAATTCACTGCAGGGGATCACTATTTGTATCTACAACCACGATGAGACCCCAAAAATCATTGTTTAACCACTTATTTTATGTTAATTGAGGAGTAACTTGATATGATAATTCGGGTCTGTCCCGAGGAATGGAAGAATCCTGTCATAGATGACCTACTATCTGTTGTTATAGCTCAAAATTACACATCTCTTCCTATGACCACTTTCCCATGATTTCGTCACATGTCGACACTTCATGAAAGTCACTCAAAGTCACTAAACAAACACCTAACTTGGAGGACCCATATATTGAGTTTTTTAACTCCATTTGACCTCATCTCTACACCATTGGAAAGGTATCTATGTTATCTAAAAATTTCTAGAAGACACCAAAGTCTGAAAATGCCCAGAAATACCCTAAAAATGAGTTTTTTATGTGTACACGACTTTCCCTTAAGGAAACCCGCATACGTACATGAGTTACTATATATAATAGTCATGTACACCTTAAATACACATCTTTTCTACATTTCAACCCACATGTACTCCTCATGTACACGACTGTTGTCTCTGCAACCCGTGTACGCCTCTTGAAAATGTCAAAAAAATACGAATTTTGAATTTTGGGTAGTTTGGGTAGTTATGCAACTGGCTCCTTCAGTTGTAACTACTTTGTCTTCGACCCTAAATCTTCATTAAGCATATAAATAGAGGTAAGGAGGTCCATGAGAGGAGACTTGAACTTTTGCATTGTCATGCTAGAGGAATTGGGACTCTATTTGCCCACACCTTTTCCCTAGTGATCATCCCCTTGTGTTGCAGAGCTTGGAGGCTGAGTTCCTTGGAGAAGAGAAGCAGCAGAACCAGATCAAGGTTTCGTGAGGTACCGAACTCGAAGAGAAGGTATAATTGTACTTGTTTTCAATATTAATAAAGATGTGATGTCCTTATTCTTCCCAAATCATTGTTCAATGTGTTATTGAATCTCTATTTATGATCATATGATGATGTTAGTCAAATCATTATTTCATGTTTATTTGATTATCATTGCTTTATATGTGGTCATATTGGTTTGAGGAAGGTATAATTCGTTTTGCAGGTCTCTTGGAGAAAGAGGAGCGAGAGTAGTAAGAAGAGGATTGAAGGTCTGCTTGGATCAACCCTCGTTTTGCTAAGGTATGAACTATTCCAATATCTGATCTTGCTTATATTTACTTGCAGAACCATTTGCATCCACCTTTCAACCTAAGTATGTTGATGGCCTCTTAAACCTTAGCCATAGGAAAATTTCCTTTACAACAAAACTGGTGACTCCGCTGGGGAGAGCCTTGTCTATTTGGGGTTTCTCTGTCTTTATTTTATTCTTTTGCATTGTTTCAGGTCCTTCTTACCACTTAGGAACACTTTATAAGTCTGATAGCATACTGCCCCTGCCTTCCTAAGGCAATTTTTGACCTTTTTGGGGATTTTTTCTACCCATACGTGAGTTGCAGACTAAACAGTCATGTGTCTGGTTTGGTACATGTGACTTTATATACTGTCAACCCATGTATGATACATAACTTGTCAGTGGTACAACCTGCATGTGCTTGTACATGCGACTTGCTGAATTGTTAACCCACGTATGACACGTGACCTGTCAGTAGTGAAACTCGTGTATGCCCCTTTAAACAAGGTTTTTTCCTATTTTGTGGTCTTTCTTCTGTTTGAAGGTTGTTTGGTAGGTCTTTTAATGTCCTCTGTAGGTGCATGACTCCAGGGATTTAATGTCATCCCTTTTGGTTGTTCTTTATCTATGTGGTAAGCCTTTTTTATAGCATTAGGGTTTTCTCTTTGCTCTTTTCCCCCACCTCCTTTGCTTGGCATGATTTTTTGGTTTATGTTTCTGGTCAGCCTATGTCAGTGATCTTTGTCTGAGTTCAAAATCTTGTTGGTGTTGGTTTCCTTCTTCTTCTGTTGGTTAACTTCACCATGCCAAAAGAGTTGACTTGTTTTTTATGCAAGCCTTCCTTCCAAGTAGGGTTTATGCTGATTGTAGTTCATTCTAGAGTTTGTTTGGTGGTTGTATAGCAGAGTTCATTTTTCTTTGTTCTTGTTATCTACATAATTTTGTTTGTAGGTAGTTTTTCTTTTGTATTTATAAAAGAAAAATAAAAAGAGCATATACTTGTTTTTACTGCTTTCCCCCCACCTCCTTCTTTGGCTTGACCTTGTTGGACAAGGTACCGAGCAACCTCTGTTTGTAGGTTTAGATTGATACTTGGGACTTCTTGACCATTGTTTATGTCACTCTTATTGCTCAGTCTCTTCATTCCAAATTTGTTGGCTTGTTTACCTTTGTAAGCCTTCCTTTCAAGAGAGGCTGATATCCAACTTTAGGGAAACCTACGGTTTGTTTGTGGGCTGTAGAGTAGTTGTCTATTTGCTTTGCTTACAGTACTTGCTTGCATTACTTGATAGACTTTTTTTTTCTTTTGCATTTATAAAAGAAAAAGACAAAAACACATGTTTGATTTATATTCATGTATATTATTTTTTTAGTCTAGATTGCATGGCATGTCATTGTTTTTGAAAAAAAATAAAAATAAAGAAGAATTTGTTCTTTTGTGGCTTTCAAGTTTTCTATTTGAAAAAGAAAGAGATTAGTTTTTGCTTTTTGCATTTCATTTCTCTTTGCTTAGTCATTTTGTTTCAACTTTGAGTCAAAACACCACATAAGTTTCATGCCATTTACCCTATGACTAAAAACAACCCTTAAAATAAATGATATAATTTAAAAATTATTGGTAAGTTTTATTTTATAGGGTCATACACCAACTAGCTCAGGCTAGACTTGTGGATTAGGGAGTTTCAACTCTCCACAAGTGTTAAAATTTTAGACATAGTTGGCCAATCACTAGGTAAACCCTTTTGTATGTTGATTGTATACAGGAAGCTCCTCTCAAATGGGAGTTAAGCATGAGGCTGCATGGAGGCTTGGACTGAGGAGATAGCCCTTCGATTCTTTTTCAAAGCATAGACCAAGGTTTTTACGCATCTAAGGATTCTGTCTTAGACATGGTTTCGGGCTTTGCTACCATGCCCATGTGTACAAACCAGGCTTGCGACTGTCCCCCTAGACTGTCAATATAGTTAAGGTATCCTTTAGTCTCTTTGACATCTATGGTTCATACACAGGTACACCGGAAGGCTATTTCTGATTGACCTTGGACGGATTTGGAAGGTAACCCTGATAGAAGGTGTGGGAGGGCGGTGGGTGATTCCTCCACTTGTGCCTAAGAACATCTACATGGATGCCAAGTAACTATCTATCATATTTATTTTGGAAAGCGTATCTTATACCTATTTGTCTGTTTGGCTTTAGGAAATTTTTAGTGAGTGCTATGTCGTTTGTCTGTACTTAGTGTGCCTTTAGGTGTGTGCTTTGTAATTTTGGTTTCCTATCAACCTCAGACTTTGTCTCTTGGTTTGAAACTATGTTTAACACCCCTTTGAATACTAACCAAGAGATCCCCATGTTGGGAACTCCTTCTACTATTCCTCTCACAGGGAATGTTGGTGTTCCCTTGATGGCCACCTTGATTCTACCTGGATTCACCCTAGGGCTACTAGTGTGGTTTTTCTCCACTCCAACTGTCCTAAATTATTCTGGTGCTTCTCAAGTAAGCTCCTTATATCAAGGGCATCAAAACACTACCTCCCCTTAACCTGTAGTTGATTCTCCTCCTCCTTCTACCTCATGTAGTGAAAGTACTGATACTAGTAACCGACAGTCTAAAAGGAGTAAAAGAAGGAGGAATATGAAGAAGGCACATAAGCAAGGGGGCACCCATTCAACCTCTGCAAGTCAAGTTGAACCTCACCACCCAGCCTCTGTAGTTCATGCTGGGGGCACCTATCCAACCTCTACAGGTCATGTTGGATCTAAGCACTCAACCTTTGCAACTCAAGTTGATCTTCACCATCCAACATCTATTGATCATGATGGTGGGATCCTTCCAACCTTTCTAGGTCATGTTGGATCCAGTCACTCAGCCTCTACAGGTCATGCTGAAGGCACCCATTCAAAATTTGTTGTTCAAGTTGAACCTCCCCATCCAACCTCTATAATTCATGTTGGATCCATCCACCCAGCCTCTGTTGTTCATGCTGGGGGCACACACTCAACCGCTACAAAGCAAATTGATCCTAACCATTCAGCCTCTGTTGTTCATGCTGTTTGTGCCCTTCCAACCTCTGTAGGTCATGTTGGACCCAGTCTCTCATCCTCTGCAAGTCATGCTGGGGGCAGTCTCTCAGCCTCTGTGGTTCATGCTGAAGACAATCCATCAACCACTACGAGTCATGTTGACACTGTTGAAAAGACAACATGTTTGAAACACAAGCCCAATTTTATTTGTAAGCTTTGTGAGGGAGACCACCTTACTTATAAATTCCCTTCTATCACGGAGGTGCAAAGAGTTTGGTTTCATGGTCATCCCATTTCTGAACATCCTGAAGTCTCTCAACAACCAGCCTCTGTTAGTCAAGTTGGACCCAGTCACCCAGCAGCTGCAGTTCATGCTCGGGGAAAATGCTCACCCTCTGTAGATCACGTTGAGAGAAAATAGTCAGCCACTACTATTCATGTTGACACTGTTGAGAAAATTGTTCATTCGAAGTGCAAACTTAAGTTCCCTTGTAAGTTATGCGAGGGAGATCATCTTACTCACTAGTTCCCTGCTATCACGGAGGTGCAAAGAATGTGGTCCAAGACTGAAGAATTTCCTTCTCCTGAACAACCTATAGTTTCTCAACAACCTACTCAACCTTTGGTTGATCAAGTGGTCAAACAAATCTCAGGTTTGGTCGATCCCACTCTTCTTTCAGAGAGTGATCCTGATGTGATTGAACCAATGTCATCTTTGGTCAATCCCACTCTCCCTTTAGAGAGTGACTTTCACGAAGCGGTTGAATCAATTCCATTGTCGATCAATCCCACTCTTCCTTTGGAGAGTGAAGTGTCTGCTAGTCACATTTTCTTCACTACTAGTTCAGAACTTACTGAATAAGGGGGAACTGAACTTGCTTCGGGTCAACCCCCACTAAGCTCTCGGATTGATTCCTATGATTGGGATAGCCTATTTGAGCTGCACCTTCCTTTTGATGGACCTTTCCAGATAAAGGTCAAAGTTGAATCATACATGATTGCTCATTGTATTGTTGATGAAGGAGACTCAGTTAGTATTTTGTCTATTCGTGCTTGGTGAGCCATGGGATCTCCCAGCCTTCTGTCAACTGCTGGTCAGTTACTGGCATTTTATAGAAGAACTTGTATAGCCTTGGGAATTATTTCTCAAACACCTATTACTTTGGGTGGGAAGATCGTCTTAGTTGAATTCATGGTAATAGAAGACCCCTTGGACTTCAATATGCTCCTCGGACGTGATTATGTCTATGCCATGCAAGCTGTGGTGTCAACATTATTTCATGTGATGTACTTTAATAATGGCAAAGAAACTGTCACTATTGATCAGTTGGATTTTCTTGATCCATATCCTGACCCAACTAGAGACTAGGTCTTTCCTTTATTGATTCCCAATGTTTCTATAGACACTACCCCGCCACAGGTCAGCTATGTGGCCTCATGTCCTTTACGTTCAATTGCTACTGAAAATCAGCCTCTGTTTTCATGCTTACCTTCTCGGGACTTGGTCCCAATAGTTGACCAGGTGAGTCATCCTCTACAAATTGTGGAGCCTTCTCTCCACTCTATCAATCCATTTGAAAGTTTAGATATGTGTCCTATCTTGGACGATCCCCTTCCTTCAGATGAAGTCTTCTTAGAGTCTTTGATATAGTCTGATCTTCTATTGGATGTTGGTTCAGTTGTGACTAATTATAACCCTAATTTTCCTAGTAAGCCTGACCTTTCTTCTTATGTTGGTCTTGTTGAGTCTTTTGACTCTTCCTTTGAACAGAAAGTCAGTGATCCTGATGAGTTTGATTTTTCTTATGAATTTTTAAACTCCTGTGATACTGAGTTTATTCCTGCAGACTCTATCTCTCTTTTTCATCTTTGCTCTCCTTCTGAGGTTGATCTTAAATATTTCAAACCCTCGAGCCTTGGTACTATAGAATCTTCTTCGGTCGATTCTGCCTTGACTTTACCTTTTGTAGAATATAGCAAAGTCACATGTGTTTCTACCAAAGTGACCTGTATCAGAACTTTTCTTCTGAATATGATCTTGATACTATTGTTTCTTGGAGACAAGATTCTTATTTGGATTCACAACTATTTACTGGCTTTATCTTGTTGTTCAAGCTGTAACTGCATTTGCATGTGCCCTACTCGTGCTTATGAGCCTGATGCTGGCTTCCACACTTTTAGCTTGTTGTATAAGCCCTCATATTTGTTCTCATCATCGCTAACCCTTGTATCATTTTGCCTTTGCAACTTGACACCCTTTACCTTGATGAGACCTTCCCTGAGTGTCTTTATATTGCTCATGTTCCTTGCATTATGCATAGGTCCATTCCTTGCGCATGGAACTAGTTTTTCCTACCTATGACACTCGTCTCCTCACATTTAGAGCATTATTTCTGCTCTCCTTAGAGCTCGTTAAAAAAAGTAAGGAGGCCACGAGTTGACTTTTCTGGACTCATTAAAACTTCATAGGAAAGATATTGAGTTTCTTTAGGCCCAGGTCTGACTCCTCAAAATAGACTTGATTGTCGAGTAAATTTGTCCGTTCAGGCTCGTTAAGAATATGTGAATGGGCATCCACATTGATGGTAGGTTATCATTTTCTCGGACCATGTGGAATAATATGAGAAAGGAACACTCACTTTTCGATAGAATTGAGAAGAGTATTCTTAGACATAGGTTTATCACTTTTTCGGACCTGAGGAACTAAACTTACGGAAAAGGAAACCCCGGTATGAGCTTAGTTTTCTCTTTTTCATGCTCTAGACCTAAACATGAAAAATATTCTGTGTGTACTTTATGTCTTTGTCATGCTCGTTAAATCCCAAAGAACAAAGCATAGAGTTTATTGTTGTAAGCCCCATTCCTCGTAATAAAATGGATCTTTTCGAGTGATATTGCCTTCCTTCACACTTGTAAAACTCACGCTATATGCTGCTTTTGAAGGAGCGTTGGGTAGGTGATAATTTAACCTTTTTTGGACCTTCCTGACTAAGTACGAAAAAGGTGCGCCTTACTTCCTCGAAAGCTAAGAGAGTTCTTCTATGGTTTGTTTTATATTGTTCCGGACTTAGAAGACTAAATTGGATGAAAAAGCACCCCCCTGGAGTCTTCTTTGGAGTTTTCAGACTCTCTAAACTATGAAAACAATGTCGAGCATGTACTAGTTCGAGCTCGTAAAATCCACGAATAGTGCTTTATCAAGCATTCTTCTGTCTTTTCTTTGAGCTTTCCAAAAATGAAGATGGTCTCAAGTTTGTTTTCTTGGACTCGTTAAACCTTTACAAGAAAGAGGGGAAGGGAAGTTCATTCACATGTATTTTACATTATGGCAGCAAGTCTTGTTTCCTTGAACAAAGCACCAGTTTTGAGTTTATCAACAGTTGGGTCCTAGTATTTTGACCTTATCTTGATTCAGAGTTTCTTACTCCTCCAATTGATCTCTCTTCCAATCATATGGGGAATCTGTCAATGTCTCCTACATTGCAGATTTGTTTCGTTGGTCCTTTTCTGTCAAAATCTACCTAAGTCACTTTTGTGTTCTGCTCACTATTCAAGGATTAAACTTTTTTCGGCCATTTTGCAATTGCCTTGACCTTTTGTGTCGGCCATTCCCTGGTATCAGTTCATTACATCATGTCTTCAGTGTTTCTTGTCGTGAAATTTAGTACCAATTCCAGATCCAATTAGTCTTTGTTTTACCTCGTGTTGGATGATGAAGGATGCCTTAATGCCCTCATTCCAACGGATCTCTTCCTATCGACTACAACACATATTTCTATGGGGACAAGATTTAGATTTTTATGACAGTACCTTGGGGATTGTAGTCATCAGTGGCAACTTCCCTCGCTATTGGGTAGCATGCATTCGCTATTGGGTAGCAGGCATACCTTAATGTCTCCTACTCAATGGATTCTTCAAGTGTTTGACTTCAAGTCCTTGTATTCACACTTGTTAGAATGTACTAGGTACCTTGGGGACCATTTTCATTAATGGTGGTTTCCCTCGCATTTGTTAACGGTTTTCATCATTGATCAGTAATCAAACGGTTTCCTCCATGTTTGACCTCAACTCCTTTATTTGCATGGTTATGATTCATACCTTTTTTGGGCGGTTTGGATTGAAGACATTGGGCCGACAGTAGCATCGTCATTTTTTTCTATTTCCTGAGTTGCACAAGACCTGTTACATTTTATATGACATTTTGCTGAGACATAGATCCACCTTGTATTTTTGTGGCTATGATTGATTGTCAAGTATGGATCCACCTTGTTCATTTGTGGCCATGACTCCTTTAGATTTGATATGGCACCTTTTTGCATATTGAGCGACCATGATAGTTTCATCAGTTATACATATGTTGGATCTGCCTATATCTTTATGGCGATGTTTTGTATATGGACTTGTATGTCCCAGAGATCAGTTTTTTCTAACATTTATCTCTCTTTCAAGTACCTTTGTTGGAGCCTTTTGATCTTGGATTCTCTGCTCTCTCCATACTCAGATGTTTCCTTTATAATGTATTTCGGCTATCGTCTTCCCCTCTAACCTCATACATTAGGGGGCATCTTTTATAGCTCAAAATGACACATCTCTACCTGTGACCACTTTCCCATGATTTCGTCACATGTCGACACTTCCATGACGACACTTCATGAAAGTCACTCAAAGTCATTGAAAAAACACCTAACTTGGAGGACCCATATCTTGAGTTTTGTAACTCCATTTGACCTCATCTCTTCACCGTTGGAAAGGTATATTTGTTATATAAAACTTTCCAGAAGACACCAAAGTCTGAAAATGCCTAGAAATAGCCTAAAAATTAATTTTTGATGTGTATGTGACGTTCCCTTAAGGAAACCCACGTACGTACATGATTTTCTATATATAATAGTCGCATACGCCTTAAATATGTGACTTTACTGCATTTCAACCCGTGTGTACTCTTCATGTACGTGACTGTTGTCTCTACAACCCGCGTACACCTCCTGAAAATGCCAAAAAAATACAAATTTTGAATTTTGGGTAGTTTGGGTAGTTATGCAACTGACTCCTTCAGTTGTAACTACTTTGTCTTCGACCCTAACTCTTCATTAAGCATATAAATAGAGGTAGGGAGGTCCATGAGAGGAGACTTGAACTTTTGCATTGTCATGCTAGAGGAATTGGGACTCTCTTTGCCCACACCTTTGCCCTAGTGACCATCCCCTTGTGTTGCAGAGCTTGGAGGCTAAGTTCCTTGGAGAAGAGAAGTAGCAGAACCATATCAAGGTTTCGTGAGGTGCCGAACTCGAAGAGAAGGTATAATTGTACTTGTTTTCAAGATTAATAAAGATGTGATGTCCTTCTTCTTCCCAAATCATTGTTCAATGTGTGATTGAATCTTTGTTTATGATCATATGATGATGTTAGTCAGATCATTATTTCATGTTTATTTGATTATCATTGCTTTATATGTGGTCATATTGGTTTGAGGAAGGTATAATTCATTTTGTAGGTCTCTTGGAGAAAGAGGAGCGAGAGCAGCAAGAAGAGGATTGAAGGGCTGCTTGGATCAACCTTTGTTTGGCTAAGGTATGAACCATTCCAATCTCTGATCTTGCTTGTATTTACTTGTAGAACCATTTGCATCCACCTTTCAACCCGAGTACGTTGATAGCCTCTTAAACCCTAGACATAGGAAACTTTCCTTTACAACATCTGTCAAAATCGACCTGTGATAGGAGGGCATGTCGGGAACTCAAGTAGGGGACCCCCAAGATGAAGAAAACCCACCTAGTTCACCTCATGACAACAATGAAGAATCAAGTACAACATCGACAGATCCAAAATTGAGGGAGAAGAGGAAATCTATTGAACAGAGAAAGAAGAATCACAAAAAGAAAAAGGTTGTCAAAGACCCACTTGGTGCACTTACTGATGATGCATATAACTTATTAGTCAATAGAATAATAGAGGTTTCCAATGAAACACGATAGAGGATTTATACTCGAAACACATAATTGATTGGGGGAATTACCAAATTACTTCAGACTCTCTACGTTGCAGTAAAGGAAGTAAGGATAGCGGTTATTCGGGGCCCATTGCAGTTGCAGTCACAACCGTAAGAAGTTGGTCCTTCTAAGGATCATCCAATAGAAGTACATCCAACTGGACAACATTGTAAGATTCAAGTGTTTCCTAAATCACTTGACTTGGGCACACGAGAATACAACAACATGATTCAAGACATTAGTTACGTCGACGTCGACCTCTCTGGGTTTCCCATGTTTCAATTTTTGACCTTCCACAAGATCATGTGACACTACTCGAAAGAAATCCGATGGGATGACCAACTTGGGAGCTCTTCGACACGCTACACCTAACCTACGAAATATCCTAACACATATTTGATTGGGGGCATTACCGACTTACTTCAGAATCTCTTTATTGCCAATGTTTCTACTACATAACATTCAACATGATGCAATCAAAGAGATTAAGGCAAGGGAACATATGGTGCACAAGCACTTGAAGCACTCGAAGACCATTGTATCTTCTCTCAAGATGAAGTTGGAGGAGACAAAGCAACAGACCCAATAGTGGAAGCACTATAGGAAGAGACTCGAACAAGCTGTCATGTTCTCCTACCATGAAATTCCAGAGGTTGGAGTTACACCTAATATTATCCTTAAAGCTTGGGTCATTCATCTAGGGGAAGTGGCTACCAACTTCTGCCAGAGAATTGCAGAACTAGAGGCTAAGTTGATTCCTAGTCCACCACTTGAAGTAATGGAAGAGAGAAGGAAGGTAGTTGGATAAAATGTGCAACAAATTTAGGAGGTTGAGGCACTATGTGCTAAGGCATATGAGCAATTTTCCCATTCCTACGAAGCCTTGATGGATGATGTTGAGCTGCAGAACATAACAGAGCAACTTCATGCAGTAGAGTTCAATCTAATCGGGTTAAGGAACTTGTTAAAAAAATTTACTTCAGTTGAGAAAATGATTAAGGATATTGAGTTCAAAGTATTACAGTAGCAAGTTGCTAAGATCCGGACACAGCAACAACGAAGAACTGATTGTGTCACAGAGCTTCAGGTTGAAGTGAAGTAGGCCAGAAGGACCATTGATTAAGTACATGTACAAATGCAATGGGTTTTGGAGGTGAGGGAAGTGGAAAGTTCAAAACATATCATTTTTGAACTTATGAAGAAAATTTCCACGGTAAATGAACATGTTCAACAACACGCAGAGGATGTAATGATAATATTCAAAGATTTTCAAAATAAGTTGAACACGACAGAGGTGTTCTTGATGAAGTGGCTTGGGACGAGCCGCATGTGAGTGTTGGGGGCATGTTGGCTCTAGGAAAGTGTGTAAAATATGGTCCATACGTTTTGAGGAGTTCAGTCACAGTGTCAAGAAGGATATGATGGAGCAAAAAGGGAATGGGTCAGATTTGAAATTTCGGGCAGTTTTTGGGGAAACATTAAATATATGTGGTGAGTTAGTTGGAAAACTTGTCCACTGATGGGTATTGGGCGTGGGATGTAAAATCAGTCGTTAGATCTTATAAAAATGTAAAATGGTTGGGCTTTAAGGTTGGATATGTTTTTTGTTTTTTTGAGGCAAAAAATAGGAGAGAGACAGTCGAGAGTGAGATCTGAAGAAGTCTGTTGTAAGCTGTAGTACAATGACTGAAGCTGATTCATGAAGGGAATGTAATGTCGATCCATAAGTTGTGTGCATAGACCTAAAGTAAATATGATCTGGGAAGATGTATGCAGGATTTGTGCGTAGACCAAAGCATTCAAACACGACTTATGCCAAATGAAGAGCGGTTTGTGTCTTTTTCTCATATGGGTTTCCACATTAAAATATCAGTGTCAAATGCTGTATGATTATTTTATGTCTTAATCCTTTTGATTTTGCTGCGACTGACCATGTTTATGATGAAATTAAATAATAGTGTTGAAAATGTGGTAGATGTGATTTAGATATGTTATGTTTCCATATGTACTTGCTATCTGTCGATGGTTGTTCACCTATCGGCATCGTTGGGTAGTAGGTCAAGTTATTCCATGGAGAAAGCCTGGTTACAGTCCCTACAAGTATCTCGGGTAAGACTTCACTTGTGTCGCAGGTGTTGCTGACAGGGTTATGCTTTGTCGGGATGATGCCAAAGGTTTTTTTGGTCAGGCTGGAAGGTTGAAACTAGGTGAGTCAAAGAAAGGAAACATAAAGATAATATAAGGAGGTGATAATCTAAATCTAGATGATCAAAAGTATCTCTTTGATTTAACTAGCATAAAGAAAAAAATAAACAGTGTAAAATAAGAACAAATTCTCATGAACTGCATAGTGAAATAGGGAATTGAACATTTCCTAAAGATCGTGGGACAAAAATAATTTTTCATCTTTTTGACACTAAACGGGTTGAAGCTGAAAATAGTCTTCTCATAGAATGTCACATACACCCATATTAGAGTGCAATTTCAAAACATTTGTTGCAATAGTGACCTTAGAATTTATCCTCATCACAACTATGATGATCTAGGAATGCTTCTCTGAAAGATTCTTGAGCACAAAAATAAAATTATGAAGAAAACCAAGTGATTCCTTAGGTTTTCTAAGTCCTAACAAATTAAAGTTAGTCTTAGTGGAAGACTATAGTTAATATCCATCATCATCATCATCAATAAGCAACAATTGGACATTATGCCATTGCGGATCAAAATATTTCATTCAAACTTTTCTAATAATTTGTTTTACGCTTCTCAAGTTTAGGGGATTTAATATCTACAATAATTATAGTATTATTGATTTATCATTATAATTGTGACTTTTGAATAAAATTGAAAACTATAGATAAAGTGTGGATACTTTTTGGAAACTCTTTTGAAAAGGTAAACAACAAGAATTAATCATTACAAGATTCCTTGTGCCTTGAAAAGTGAACTTAAAAGTTAAGGAAAATCATATATATATATATATTAGTTCTTGGGCTTATGCGATCAATGTATTGATGAAAACTATCTTCCATATCCATTACATCAGTTTACCAAATATCGACTTTTTAGACCAATCTAGCATAGTCCATCATCAGGAAAAGAGATGGACCATGCTAGAATGGTCTAAAACGTCGATATTTGGTAAACTTATGTGATGGATCCAGAAGATAGTATTTATCAAAATCATCTATAGTTTTCAAGAAAAAATTATTTTAAGGATTTTTATCTTTCATGCCTTGAAAAAGCGGAAAAAGAGAATGGAACACATTTTAAGGGAAATATTGTGAAGGCCAATTTTATTGACAATTACACATGCACTGTATAATTTTATGATTCTTCTAAAGAGAAGAAATAGAAAATACTATTGAAGTTGAGTTTGATTTTTGTCTATTAAATTGAAAAATGCAAGATACATTTATTACATACTTTTTGATGTTGTATTGTCCAACTTAATCTCAACCATAAGCATCTAAACTTATGAATGGTTGGATTGTACTTACAAATATAATTCTTGATTAATGTGCTCTATTCCACATTTTATTTAGATACTATAATATATTTTTAATAATTTGTAAAATTATTATTTTTCTTATTTGAACTTAGCAATGCAAATTTTATTTGAGCTCACATCAAATGACTTTTCCAATTACTCATTCTTCATGCCCACATAGTGTTTTTTCAATAATGTTTTTGAAACACTATGTGGCCACAAAGAATGAGAAATTGAAACTTCAAATACTCTAGACCTAAGACTTAGTACTTTTATCCCTTTGACATCTAGTGTTCAAGTCTTAGATCCCCAATTTTGGAGTTTCAACTTCTCATTCTCTGTGCCCAAATAGTGTTTTGTACAACCTAAGTGGGCCTAACAGTTAAGAACATGTATTTCCTCCTAAGAGGTCTTAGGTTCAAATTTGGATGGCGACATGATATGTATACCTCTATAGACTTTAATGGTTACATTGTTGTGCAATATATATATATATAACAAAGTTATTTAGTACATTTACAGTGTTTAAACTATCTTTCAATTCTTTGTTTAGAGTTCAAAGAATTTATTCAATTCTGTTATGTATTTTATTTTAATAAAAATATTAATTAAAAACTGTTAAAAATATTTTTATTTTTAAAATTTTTTCATTAGTTAGAATTAGTTATATAATTTTGGAAACATTATTTTTTATTAAATAGTAAATCTTTCTAGAGAATATAGATAAGAGCTAATCCATATAACTCCATCTCAACATTGAGAGTTTTCTCCTCACAATTAGATTGTAAAAAGGGTTAACACCTCCAAATCCTTAATTGAAATGTTCTTAATGCTCATTATTCTAATAATGAGCTATAAAGTTGGAAGATTCTTTTCTTCTTTGACCACTAGCTTTAAGAGGGAAATTACAAAGAAAACATTGGGTTTAACCACCAAATTCCACTTTTCCTCTCTAACCATGATGTTTCTTGAAATTACGGGTAAATCTTATCCATTCTTTATCCATCATCCTATAAGTTTCAATATACATTACAATTCGAATCACATACATAACACTTTAACTCTCTCTTGTACCTCCACCAAAATCCTTTTTTCCGTATTTAATGTTAACCAACAACTATTGCAAAGTAGTTTCGTACAATTTTCATTGAGCATTTACCATCCCTTTCTATAAATAGTCATTTTAAAATGAAAGTCCGTAACTTGCAGACAACACAGATTATATTTTGGCAACTAGCCATATTGAGAAATAGATTTAATAGACTACCCAAAGTAACAAGTCTATCCTTTGAAATGGTGAATCCTATTTTGGCAATTAGCCATATTGAGAATTAGATAATAGACTGCCCAAGTAACAAGCCTATCCTTTGAAATGGTGAATCTCCCTGGCACATCTGTCAAAATGACATATGGAACGCACGGACACATGGGCTTGAAGGCGATGAAGTTGGCGATAATTTTTACTAGTGTTTTTTATTATTATTAATTACATTAAATTAGTGAATCTGAAATTTATCATAAGTTTTCACATGCAAAGAGTTTAATTAATCATTTTAAAATAATGTTTATGTCATATGCGTTAACTATTCATTTCAACCCATATTCAGTCTCACATGCATGGTTTGATACTCTTGCATTGAAAAGTGGACTCATTTACTTTTGTATCGAGAAAATAATTGAGTTTCTGTTTTTATAGGACGCTATTATGTTTTTATAAAAACTCGGCTAGCTTCTTATTTAGTTATTTAAAAATAGTTACGCAAACGGTACAGAACTGCGCCAGCGAGTCATTACCATTCTAAGTAAAAATAATGACAGGAGGCTTTGTCTTTTTCTTTTACGCGGATTCAAAATTTGGTATATAGATGAGCTGGAATTTCCACACTATAAGACAACGCACATGTGTTACAGGATCTTCTTCAATGTGGGTGCGATTATGGATTCAAATTGTTACTACTTTATCCTAAAAGATGCAGATGTAAGAATGTTAAGTTAATTGAGGTGGAGCCCAGAAACAAAAAATTATTTAAAGACGGCAGCCAATTTCTTCTCCTATAAAATGGCGTGTTCCAGCATGAGTTGATCATGACAAGGAGTGTAAGAGTTAGGTAGACTTAGAGGTTGACTGTGATCAGGAATAATTAAGAGACAACAATGGCGGCCTGCGGAACTAAAGTGGCTGTGGCTCATCCTGTGCTCTACGTAGCAGCAGATATGGTGGAAAACAATACGTCTATTGTGACCACCTCTATGGCAGCTTCAACCAAAGTTGCAATGGAGATTCATCCTCCTCTAAATTCCTCTGCCTGCACCTTAAGAATACTGGTGATTGGAGCCACAGGTTACATTGGCCGCTTTGTTGCTCAAGCGGCTGTGGCTGCTGGTCATCCTACGTATGCTCTTATACGTCCTTCTACTGCCTCTGACCCCGCCAAATCCCAGCTCGTCCAAGAATTGAAGGACTCCGGCGTCTACATTCTTTATGTATATGTTAATCCATTCTACTATATAAATCTTTTGTCATTTCCCTACTAAGAATTTTATTATCTTCCATCTCTACGTTCTCTATTCATTCATAGGGTACTCCATCTAAAATATGATATAATTCATGAAAATGAGTGCAGGGATATTTAAATGATCACAACTCCTTGGTAAATACAATGAAGGGCATAGATGTTGTTATCTCTGCCATGGGGGGCTCAGAAACTAGAGAGCAGCTCAAGCTTGTGGATGCCATTAAAGAAGTTGGCACTATTAAGGTCAGTGTACCAATTATGTGTTTACTTGAGTAATAAAAAAACTGATCTTTATGTCAATACTTTGCTGTTTTACTTTCTTTTTCCTATAAGTATGGCTGAAAAGGTAGCTCCATCCTTACATATGCTGGGTGCAGAGGTTTCTCCCTTCCGAATTCGGACACGACATCGACAAGGCCGAGCCAGTGGAGCCTGGACTGACCTTTTACAATGAGAAGAGGAAAATTAGGCGGGCTGTGGAGGCTGCCAACATCCCCTTCACTTACATTTGCTGCAACTCAATAGCTGGTTGGCCTTATTTTTATCACACTCATCCGTCCGAGCTTCCTCCTCCCACAGAACAGTTCGAAATCTACGGCGATGGAAACGTCAAAGGTATCACTCCATATTCATCCTAAACCTGTGAATATATACAGATTGAGATCCTTTGATAACAGATGCATATCATGTGAATATATACAGCCTACTTCGTTACTGGAGCTGATATTGGCAAATATACCATCAAGACCGTGGACGATGTACGGACTGTGAACAAATCTGTCCACTTCAGGCCTCCCAAGAATTTTCTGACGCTAAACGAGCTTGCAGCCATCTGGGAGACCAAGATTGGCAAGACTTTGCCAAGGGTCTGCATCTCGGAACAAGATCTGCTGTCAATGGCCAAAGGTATATTAATTAATTCTGCATATGAAAGAAACGAATATATATCAATAATCATCCAGTAACTTAACGTAGATACATTTGTGTAAAGTTGCAACGAAATCCCACCAAGGAGGTAATCCATCATATATTTGTTTCAGTTAATAAATTTGACTTGACTTGACTTGCTGATACTGGGTACAGTAACGCTGAGTGTTTGTTGGTGCAGCCAACTATATTCCAGAGAGCATTGTGGCATCTCTGACGCACGACATCTTCATCAACGGGTGCCAATACAAGTTCGAAATCGACGGACATAACGATGTGGAGGCCTTTCAACTTTATGCGGAGGAATCGTACACCACTGTAGATGACTTTTTCGACGACTACCTCTGAAGACTAAACCTTGTCTCGGTTCCTTGAGACATGAAGAGGCAGAGAATCCCCAATAATGCAATGTACTATCCAATCTGTTAGCAACAGATTTCAGATTCCAAATTCCACTTGCAAGAAAGAGGTTCATGGGTTTTGACTATTGAGTTGCCTAATGAACATTGAGGTTTCATAAATTTCCATTATTTGTTTGCTCACAAGTCTGCTGACTGCAACTTCAAATGGACTTCAACAAAATTATTTTACATATTAATTAGTTTAGATTCATAAAAAATGTCATGTCTCATGTATAAAAAATTCGAGGTTTTTGAACCTTCTACCTCGACTTAGAAAAAAAAGGTAAATAGTAACAAAAAAAATAAAATAAAAAGATTTAATGAAATATTTATTCTTTTAACTTTTTTTTAAACTTGTTTATTTTCAATGAAGCAAATATATGATAGAAAATAATGAGTATGTTGGTTGCTTTTTCATTAATAATTAGTAGTATACATAGGATTACATAATAGCAAAACCATAGGACAATCTCATGGGTAGGAAAATACTATGGGTCAGTAATTTGACCAAATCAACTACTCAACTAACCAAGTAATTAATGCATTATTTACCAATAAGATTACATTTCTTAACACACCCCTTTAAGTGTTGTATTTGAAACTCAAATGCAAGTGTTCCCAATGGTTTCGTGAACATGTCATCCAATTGCTCCTTAGAGCCACAAAAGAGTAATGTAATATCTCCATTATTGACTAACTCATGAATGAAATGATAGTGAGTGTGAACATGTTTTCTCTTTCTTTGAAATACATTATGCTTGGACAATGTGATTGCTGAACTATTGTCACAAATGATAGGAGTTGAATCCTTTTTTGTGTGTCCCATATCCTTTAAAAGTCTTCTTATCCAAACAACATGACAAGCTCTGTGGTGCATGCTACATATTTTGCTTCTACAGATGACATGCTGACAATGGGCTATTTATGAGATGCCCAAGAGATCAGATTTGTACCCAAATGAAAAGCACAACCAAATGTGTTTTTCCTATCATCAATTCTGCCTGCAAAATCACTGTCAGTGTACCCTATGAGAGTATTGTCTAGTGAATATGTGTACCAAATGCCATATCCAAGTGTGCTTGCAACATATATCATAATTACTTTTCCAACTTTCTACTGAGAGTATTTGGGAGACTCCATAAATCTATACATAAGGCTGACAACACATCGAATTGGTTCTACTTGCAGTTAAATACAATAAACTGTGTACCATTCTTTTATACAGTGTAGAATTTATTACAGGTTCATCATCACTCTTTGTTAACATAGTGCCTAAAGCAATGGGAGTTTCTACTGGTTTACATTTATCCATTCTAAATCTTTGCAAAATATCAATAGCATACTTATGCTAACATATGAAAATACCATGATGACTTTGTGTAACTTCCAAACCACGGAAGTACTTCATTGGTCCTAGATTACTGGTGTAAGCAGGAATATTTCACCTTCTGCGAGTAGAAGTTGTTCCTCTAGTCTGAATGGTTCAGATCCAGAACAAATGAGTGAACGACAAAGGATGAAGACCTTCTTTGGATGTCGTAGACACCTGTAATGTTGCTTCAATAGTAAACCTGTGTACCTGTAACTAGATCAAACATGCAAACACATCAAAGCTACCAGAACATCATCTACTTATCCATGTTAGTGACTAAGGAATCTAACAACATTTACATGCAAAATAAAAAAAACAGTAATGTGGGACGGAAATTAGCTTTGCCTTAAGATGAATGAAGAAGTTTACAACCAATTAAACCTTAGTGTCGACATGTATCTCCATGAAACCAACACTTCATCCCCATAAGCTCCAACTTTGCTCTCTATGCTCTCAAATGGCTTGGGCCAAGTGGTCAATCCAACAACATAACAATACCTCTATGGTTCTCCCCCTCGACCATGGACATGAGCTTGTATTTATAAGGCTCAATGGATAGGAATGGTTGAGAGATTTGTGAATGAGGTGGCCTCTAAGATCCTATGATGGGGGATCTCGAGCTCAACTGACCCACAATTATAGGGATAAGGGAGGACACAAGGCTCATGATCTAGAAGCCTCGAGAAATTTCTCATTTTCCCATTTTTCCCAGGGTACCACTTTTCTTCTCTTATGATAGAGCGGTTTAGGTTAGAAACGCTTATGGACCAAAGGCCATAGGCGGTGGCACTGCTTATGGAAAACAAGATGCAGGGGGTGCGAACAAGGTACCACTCATGGTTAACGAGGAAAGTGCAGTGCTGAGTATTTTTATGTAAGATTGATAAACAACATGGGTTTCCACTCCAAGTGTTGGGATTAAGGAAAAACATGTAAGTCAAAGGTCTTATCACATGGTGGTGACAGAATTTGGGTATAATAGGATTCCCCCCAAAGCATGAGTCTTAGAGGGATACAATAAATGAGAGCTTTGAGAGAACATGTTGTCACTTCGAGGTGAAAATGTCATCTTCGATCGGAGCATGTCATCAAGTAGGCATCTATAGTACATCAATATTTTTGACTCATAGACACAAGTAACCAACTCATGGCTGCAGACCAATACAAGGCAGATCCATGGGAGGAATAAACAAGCATGGCTACTAGAATACAATGTAGATCCATGTGATAGAGGACTCAAACTTGGACATAGCTACCAAACATACAATGTAGATCTATGTCATATAGACACAAATTTGAGCATAGCCACGACCATACAAATGTGGATCCATGCTAGATATACAAAACACCATCGCAATCTGGGGAAAAGCAATGAGCGCTTTAAACAAATACCCAGGGTCTTCATCTTGTTTTCTACAAAGTACGATTCTATCCATGTGATTACAATGATCTGAAGTCAAACATGGTAGAAACCACTTGATTACCGGCTAATGATGTGAACTGTTAACAAGTGCGAGGGAGATCACCATTTATGTCAATGATTCTCAAGGTACCATAGTACAATCTACTGAGTGTGAATAGATGTCCTGATGTTAAACACCTAGTTGATTCTATCGATCAAAGGTCAATGATGTGAAACTATGTCGAGAGCGAGAGAATCTGTCATTAAGGCATATAGATCTCAAGGTACTAAGTTTTTTTTTCTAAGACTGTTTCCTGGATGATGAGCTGATGTCGACGGGAATAGTCTTGTCAAAGGAGGGCCATGATGAGTCCCACATCGATGACACGAAAGTTAGAACATAGTTCTGGAATGATGTGAATGTAGTAACCATAGGACTGACTCAAAATTACTGACACAGAGACTGTTCTGACTGCAGATGAAAAACTTCTTCAATTTCCCTTTGAACATTGGGTGGCATGACAAAAGACTTGGTAGCATGATCGAACAGGACAAAAACACAATGCGACAGTGGAAAATGCATTCTTTTGAAAGACTCAAAGGAGTGGCATGACTCATGAAAGTGGATCGTCACGAAAATTAGCTGAATACCCAATTGACTAACATGATATGCAGACAAGTGCCATGTTCAACGGTAATAACAAACTACTGCCATTTATTTGCAAAACGACCCCCTTCCCATTTTCCCCATCATGATCGATGAGTGCCTCTTTTCAATTTTATGACTTCAAAGAGGGTAACAAACACTTGGTATAGCTTGTCTGAAGACAAGTCCAAACTCATATGTTTTACGAACCTAAGAAAGGACGGGTTCGTTCCCAAAACGGGTCTCTCAATGTTTAATTTAATGAGTCCAATGAAATAAAACTCGGTATCGTTCATGTTTAGAGAGTCTGAACGATTACAGAAGAAGACTCCAAATGGGTCCTTTTTTGTATGATTTAGTCCCTAAGGCCCGAAAAAGTGTAAAATCATACCTTAGAGAACTCTTCCAATCATGATTGGCTGGAGTGTTCATTTTTCGTAAATAGTCCATCCGAACTGAAAAAAAGATAACCTACCATCGGAAGGATGACTCTTCAAATGCTTTAACGACTGTGAAGAAGACAATATCACTCGACAATCTTTTCATATTTAGGGAGCCTAAAAAGAGTTTAAAGAGGACTCCATGAGGTTTCTTTACACAATGTTAGTTTTTACGAGCCTGGAAAGAATCAGAAACAGACTCGACGATCTTTTCATGTTTAAGGAGCCTGAAAAGAGTTGAAAGAAGAATCCATGAGGTTTCTTTACACAATATTAGTTTTTACGAGCCTGGAAAGAATAAAAAATGGACTCGAATCTTTGATACTAGTTTTCAAGAGCATGACCAAAGTGTCGTAACAAACGCTCATCGACTTTTTCCATTTTATGGTAGTACGAAAAAGTCATAAACAAACTACCAAAACTTTACTACTGTGGTTCTTTCTATCCTGCAACGACTCAAAAAACAAGTGTTAAATGCGCTCATAACTAACATTAAGGGATTACGACTAATAAATTTAGAGTTAAAAGCGATTTTAAATCAAAACTGTAGCACATCAAACCCAAAAATGTGTATATAAGTCATGTAAACAGTGAAAAATCAAATCATTTTACTATTTACCCATAGTGGAGAGCATTTGGAGCACTTTCCTAGTTAGATCTTCAGCTGCTGATATCGGGAGTTTCCACCGTCGAATTCAAGCGTCTTTAGTTCCATGTAATAGTTAAAACCTTACTCTTCCTTTTCATAGCTTAATTTTGATTTTTGATGGGGTTTTGGGCTTGTATGGCGAGCCCTAAAACCATGGGAACGGGCACCATGCATATCCCTTGCGGGATACATGGTACCTCACTAGAACCGCGCCTAAAACAAGGCTCGCAAGCGATGCCACCACTTGTCTTCAACGACGCACAGGCGGTGCCGGACGTGAAGATTTAAAAATGATAACACAAGAAAAAATAAATCATTTCTTTGAATGTAAATGATTAAGGATGATTCTAATATGTGTTATGATTGTTTTTGGCAAGTTTTTGCTGATCAATCATGGTGATATTGAAAGAAAGAAAAAAATGACAATGATGATGTTTTCACTGAAAGGAATGCGGGTTGTATAGCCGCATTACGAGACTAAGGGATCCTGAAATTCTTCTAGACCCCTAGCATGGTATCACATGAGTGGTTGGTAGAGCACATACTTCGGATGTGGAGTCCGGAGCAACAACACTTTGAGGTTGGGGCTCATATTCTGACAGTAGAGGTAGAGGACATCTACTTCTTGACTGGAATCTTAGACGAGGTGCTCGCATCTCACTGACAAGTTCCCGAGGAGGGGATATTACCACAAAAGAGTTGATAGACCGTCACTGTATCCCAGGGATGAGGACATTGGGGAAGAAAATCCCCATAAAGGAAGTGATGGATGGGCCCCTACGGATTGTCTTATTTACTGTGCAAAGAGTGGTCAGGAGTCAGGGTGTGCACCAGGTTTCTAGGGAACACATGTTATATGCCATAGAGGCCATGGCACCTACAGTATTCAACTGGGCGGAAGCCTTGCTTCCGATATTCAAAGATCAGTTGACTAAGTGTCAGCAGGAAGAACTGAAGCAGTTCGGATTTTCTCCATTATAGCCTACTTCTTCTTCGAATGGGTACCACAGATGAGACCTCAGGTGGTCTTCATAGAGACGAAAGCGTAGGACCCCCGTATGCAGAGGTGGGTCCGGATTATGGCCCATACTGGAGTGGGCAGGGGGAAGGTGAATTTCGGTGACTCGTTCTTCAGATGGCTCTGAGATCATATCCTCATGGTGGAGGATTATACTTATGTGGGTACGGACTTCAACGAAGACCTTGACCTACCACTCCCACCTAGCGGACAATGGGGTGACATCGGTAAGAAGCAAGAAACCCTAAAATGGATAAAATGTTTTTATGTTTTTGATGTTTTCTATTTTTTATGTTAAGCAACAAGACCTAAATAATTTCATGCAAACATTGGAGTAGCACGACCTGGGGGAGATTCCCCATTGGATAGACAAGCTAGAGTCTGCTTTGTACCGCAGGGTGATGATATCACTGGGGAGTTAGAGGAAAACCTAGAGAGGTTGACCTTAGACATCCCTGACGCTTCTATTGATGACCTCCCTCTGAGGTATCATAGACCTACAGCAGGAGTACCGAGTTGATTTAGTAGGTTGCTACGTAGAGAATCTCGGATAGTGATGTGCTACCATGAGCATCACTAGACATTGTGTGCATGAGATATCTACTGAAAGCTGATATATTCAAGATTTTTTATGGTAATTTTTTCCTGAAAGCCTACGTGCTTCATATGAGGTCTCGTGACTTATTTTTGTATAACTTGTTCATATATATATATATACAGACTTTTACCTTGTGTTTATATGTCACAAATGGTAAATGCATTTTACATGAGTTTTATGTGTCTTTAATTGTTTATTTACAATGAACCATATTTGATTTAACATCATGAGTGGGCAATATGCCAATCTAGGATGTAATTAGCTAATGAGTCAAAAACTACATTATGTTCTGTAGGGATATGCCTATAAGTGATGGTTTCAAATGACCTTTCTAACAAACGTACCCTCTGGAAAAGGAGGAGAAGCACATGATTTCTAATGGTGTATACATGGTTTATATGACAAACCACGAGTTGTGAGTCCATCAAGACTACCAGATTGCAAACAGCTTGGGAGGAAGCTTCAGTCAGAAGACCTATGACTGCTCGATACTCGGTAATATTAGCAGGACCAATACAAACTGCTCCTGAACTAACCAAATCTTCAGCTGGGGAATAGAGGACCCAAGCAGTTGAGGCGAGATTCAAGGTGTGGCAGCAAGCATCATCAGCGAATCCATAGAAATCCATCTACTCTGCATGACCAAAACATGGTATAAACAGATGCAGACACCAAAATCAAAACCATATTGAAAATACCAAAAGCACACTGAAAGTCAAGAAATATACATATATACAAGATACTATCCAAGAAAGACCTAGGCATAGTACCTTTTCAGGTACAACCCATTGCAAGGTTTCCCCAAAGGGATTACATCATAGTCAACGAGCTCGTAGTCTCCTTTCTCTAAAACTTTAGAAATGATGAAAGGACCGTACCACATGGACTCAAACTTTCCTTTCCCTAGTTTGTCATATCTCTGGTCGTAAGTCAAAACTAGGTCACCCTCGTTCAAGGCACAAGGTTGGATGGATTTATCATACTGCGCCTTGATGCGTTTCTTATGTGCCTCATTAGCCAAGGAAGCATCTCTCCGAGTCTCATCAAGGTTATTCAAGTACAAAAATATTTCTTCCTCTACGGAAGTGTCTGGGAAAAGTTCGACGACAAGTTGTAAAGATGGAATATAACATTGAATTGGTAAGACAGCTTCAAGTCCATAGAGAAGCTGGAATGGTGTGAAAATAGTGGTTGTTTTCACCAAAGTCCTATAAGCCCAGAGAGTGGAGAAAAGAATGTGGTGCCAGCTGGATTTATGATCTCCAACCATTCGACGAAGCATAGTTTTCAAAACTTTGTTAATGGCCTCTACCTAACCATTAGCTTGTGGATAATATGGTGTAGAGTTTTCATGGCGAAAACCTATCTTAGCACTTAGTTCCTCCATCATTTAATTATGAAAATGTGATCTGTCATCGGCGACAATGGACTGCAGGACTCCAAATATAGCTATGATATGATTGAATAGGAAGAGAGCGGTAGTCTTACCATCTTCTGCATATGTAGGCATGGCCTCAGCCCATTTTGTAAAATATTCAACGGCTACGATGATGTAACCATGCCCCTTGGATGAGGTAGGCTTACAATGCATAAAGTCAATCTCCCACTTGGAAAATGGGCTAACGACAATGATGGGGTGTAGCGGAGCAAGATGAGTGCACTTTTTGGGATAAAAATGTTGACAAGGTGGGCATTTCTTAACAGCCTCATGACAGTCTTTGAAGACTAAGGCCCATAAATAGCTAGCACGAAGGATTTTCTGGGCTGTAGCAATCCCAGATAAATGACCACCACATGCTCTAGAGTGATAATCATTCAACACATGTTCAGGCTCCTCATGGGTGAGGCATCGCTGGAGAATAGAATCAATCCCATGTTTATACAAGGTATCATTCAGTATGAGGTAGTATTCCATGTGGTGACTGTGGAAATATTGTAACTTTGAAAAATATTCTATATGTATTTCTTTGTGGTCCCCGATGGTCCTACCGAGAGAACCACTTGTATTAATTTGTACCCCGATGCTCCTAATCGGAATAACTAATAAGAGTCATGAGGCAGTCCCCTCTAATTGTAAAGGTGGGTCATTAGCACCCTAATGTGATTACTTGAGCCTGCATGTGTAACTCGAGCCTACATGATTAACTCAAGCCTACATGACAGATGAGTTAACTTAAGTGAACGGATGAATATAAATAGAGGTGTAGTGCTCCTCATTTGGAACACACACTCTCACTTGTGTAGTGCATTAGTGGAGAAGGAGGAGGATCAGGCTTTGATCTCCTTGCTGGTTTTATCTTTTATCTTTTATCTTTTTGTGGAATCTATATCGAGGAAGATTTTGCTGGGTTTTTCCCTTTAGGTTTTTCCCAGGATAAATCTTTGTGTTCCTTTTGTATGGCTATGCTTGTCTATCTTTCAGTGTTCCTGTTTATATGCTTTTGTTATGAAAATGAAATGAAGTACTAATGTCTTAGCTAAGCATATGAAAAGTTACATGGTATCAGAGCCACCTTGAAAAGAAGACATTATGCAGCTACAGAATCTAGGGCTTCTTACTTTTTGGTTCTCTCTCCACAATCGATTAGCAAAAGAAGGCTAGGCTGACTGTCCATTGAAGGGCGCATCTTTCTGTCGAAGCGGAATTCGATTCCGAGCATCGTCAGTTTTCGGTGTGGGAAATTAGGGCTTCTTGCAGAAGAACATTTTTTAAGTCAGCCCAACATAGGATTTGTCTCCTCATCAAAATCGAAGTTTAGAGACCTAGATCAAGATTTTTGGTTGGGTGAAACTCTGGGAAAGTCAAACCCTAGTTTGACCCAGAGCTAGAAAAACCCTAAATTCTAAAACTGCTAAGTTTTTGTATATTCACTACATCCCAATATTGGCAAAGGTTCGGGAGCTAAAAATTGCAGAAACTGAAGATATAATCCTGATGAAAACTGTGTCCAAAATTTCTCCTCAAATTCGCTATATTCTAGGAGCTATGATCCCTCCAAGTTGGGGTTCCAGCCTCTTCCAGAATTCATCCCTAAATAGGACACCTAGGGAAAATTGCTATAGATTGGGATAACAAGGTCCAAATGGAATTCCTGAAGATGTTCCAGAAATATCCCGGAATTTACTTTCTGTGGTCCAAATTTCAGAACCTGAAGATGAACCAATGACACGTGGAATGCCATACAACTTCACTATTCTGAACAGTCCTGTAACAGGTCACCTTGGGCAAACGATCATAAATCACAATTGGTGAAACAAATTCTGATGAAACCTATGGTGTTGGATCAAGGACATGCGAGGTTACATTAGTGGGAAATTTCATTCACAGAGGAATAGTAACTTCGGAGATATCACAGAAATAGTAATAGGAATTTATGCAGAAGAAATTGGAAAACTAGGGCTTCCTGTTCTGGGAGCTTCCCTCGACTGTTTTAAGAAATGGAGTACATTGGACAACTTCATTTGAAGAGATATATCTTTCTATCCAATTAGATCTGAAAGATTCCAAGTTTTGAAAATTAGGGTTTCTCTGACAAACCCTAGATCAGCCAGCTCCGGAAGCAGGACGAACACCTCAAATCGGTAAGATCTAATCTTTTGCTATTTGCATTTGAGGTTCTCATTTCAAAGTGATATATCACATCAGCTAGATGACAAGATTGGTGAAGTTGACAACTTCCAAGCATGGAAGTATTTGATCTCTCTAAAGAAAATGAATTGGACACCTTCATGAGTAGAGAGGTTTCAGTTCCAGAAGGAGATGAGGCTCAAAGCCTTACACAAGAAGAACTTGATCAAGGCCAAGAAGATCATTGTTGATTCAATCACAGATCAACTTGTACCACAAGTGTCTTCCCTAAAGACACCGAAGATGTTTGATTCCTCGATCAAGATATTTGAATATAAGAACATAAATCAGAATATGGCTTTGAGAAAATAGTTGAAGAATGTGAAGATCCAAAATGCAGAACATCTTGAAGCGGTAGAAGAAGAATTGGAGAATGCAGAAGTGGTGATAGGCACTTTGAATGGTCTCCCAGGATTATAGAATTCATTCATTCAAGGAATGTGTTCCAGAAGGAAGTAATTACTTTCAACAAACTATGGGAATAAGAAGAAGATCGACTCATAAGAAGAGAAGAAGAAGATGTAAGCAATTGAAGATCAAGCTCTCACCATTCAAAAAAAGATCCCTCAAGCGATGAGGAATGTGAAGAACTCAATTCTTAAAGAATCTCTTATCCATCTTATCATTTGGATAAGAAATGATGATGTCATGAATGAAAAATATGATGAAGTAGAAGGATCAAGAAGGAGTCTACCCACGAAATGAATAAAATATAAGTATTGAATTGTCATTGAATGATATTGTTTTGTTATGCATTTGATTATATGTAGTTGATGTGTTATGCTTGATATATTGTTTGCATTAATTACTGTATACTACTAATATGATTGTGATGGGTAAGTAGCTCATGGTGCCATACAACTCTCCATTGATACTTATCAAACCTCTTTGCTGACATATTGGATTAGTGCACAATCTCAATGATGTCATGATAAATATGGAAGACATCTAGAAAGTTTTCGTGAGACATGGATGAATGTTGTATTGGCTAAAATAATTTGTCATTATGCATATGTTTTATAGTTCTAACCATGTAACTGGTGCATTTGAATTGTAGGAAAGGTCCTGTACAACCTCCTACAAGAAAAGAAGGATGAGACTTGTTCCAAAGAACAAGTGATGACAATTCAAGATTCACTCCAATAAACATGAATCTGAAGTTCCTAGCATTAGAGAGAATTTGAGGTCAAAAATGGGCCTCCTAAGAGATGTACTACAAAAATATAACATATATTAAAATATTATGAGTTAGGGGTTTTATGGGGTAGGTATATATGACAACTCACCTCCTACACTACTTTTTATGCACAATATAAATAACCATGGTTGAGTTACTTTTCTAAATTGACTATAAATAAAATTAATAAAATAACTCCAGAATGATGTGATTAAGATTCATTGTAAATTCCAAAAAATTTATTGTCTTTTAACATTTATTTTTTTTGAACTTGTAAATAAAATTAAACAAAAATGAATTTAATTTATATGCATAACTAACATATTTTTTCATATAAATATCTTTCATGAATTTAATTTATTTTAAAAGTACAAGATTATATATATATATATATTAGTTTGACATTATGATATTAAATACAATTGAGTGAATATATAATTTAAAATTAAAAAACATGAAAATAACAATATATTATTTTATAAAAAAATGTGAAAAGACATTTTTATGAATTATGAGTACTTTACTTGAAAATGACAATAATATTATTTTATGAGAAAGTGAATTGTGAGTACTTTACTTGAAAATAACAATAATATTATTTTATGAGAAAGTGTGAAATGACTTTTATTGTGCATACTTCACTTTATGACTTAAAAGTACTTGTACCACTACCTTGGTTAACTATGGATTTTCATCCACCATAGAAAATGTGACAAATAAACATTCTTAACTCATGCAATGCCACCTCAACCATGGGGGATGATGTCATCTACTAGAATGTAATTGGTTGATTTTTATAGTACATTTTGGTCCTTTTGAGGTCCATTTTTGACCTCAAATTCCCTCTAATGGGTCAGAGACACCATGACAAAAGAAAGAGCTTCAGAGAACAGTAGATCCACCTCGAAGGATGAATACCACCATGGGTATGAGAGATAAGTCAAGATGAAGAAAAGAATGCTATGAAAGAAGCTATGATCAAAGAATAACACTTGATCATGGGGAATGATGTATACGATATGATTTCGAGACATAAAGGGAAGTATATGTCAAGCATAGAACCACCTGTACAGAATGAAGAGGAAAGATGATACTCCACTTCAGGGGGAGTGACTACAGAAGATATCTGAGTTCGACATGGTATGACATGATGGAAAGCTTCCTGATGGATCAAGACTTTACCAAGAGTAAAGTGGGTTCCAACCTTCAAGGTTGAATGCAGAAGACTAGGATATGTTGATGACCTGACAAGATGAACTCATGAAAGATGTTATGATACTAGAATGATTTTTGGGATATAATACTCAAACCAGAAAGCAAGAATGTGGTATCTCCAAATGGATCAGTAAAATAAAATATGTTGCTAATAGAATTAAGGAAAGACTCGTGGCTTCTCTCAGAAAGAGGAAATTAATTCTAAAGAGACACTTACTCCAAGAAGCAAGGTATACTTCCTTCAGAACTATCATGGTAGTTTCTTTCATGATGAAGTAAAGACAAGCCTTCCTTAATGGTATGATTAAGGAGGAGTTTTACATCGAATAGTCACAAGGATTTGAAGTTGAAGACAAATGGACTCACGTATGCAAGTTGAAGAAGGCCCTCTATGGTTTGAAGCAAGCTCCCAGAGCTTGGTATGGAAGAATAGATAGTTTCTTGACGAGCATGGGATTTGCCAAGAGTAAAGTCGATCCTAACATTTATCTCAAGGGTGTAAAAGATGAACCTGGAATCCTGTTATTATATGTGGATGACCTATTTCTGACAGGGAATGAGAAACAAATTGTAGAATGCAAGAAGAAGTCTACCGAAGAATTTAGACCTTGGTCTAATACTTTATTTCCTAGGTCTAGAAATATGAAGGAATCTTTCTCAATTGGGGAAAGTATGCAGTGCAAAGTTTGAAAAGATTTGATATGTTGGAATGCAAAGTCATGGCCACACCCATGGACTACAACCTGAAGCTGATGACTCATCAGAGTTAGTGGATGTGACTCATTACAGACAGATCATTGGGTCATTAATGTACTTAACAAATTCCAGACCAGACATTTGTTTTGCTGTGAACAGCTTAAGTCAATATCTTGTTCAAACAAGATGGGTTCACCTAGTAGCCGCAAAACATGTGATGAGATATCTGAAAGGGACTATAGACTTTGGTCTATACTATGATGGTAGCCATGAGTATAGATTGTATGGCTACACAGATGCAGATTGGGTTGAAAGTATCTCAGACAAGAAAAGCACATTAGGTAGATGCTTTTGTTTAGGGTCTGCTATGAGTTCATGGTTTAGCAGGAAACATTCCAGTGCTTCTCGTAGCACGGTTGAAGAAAAATACATAGCAGATTGCTTTGCTAAGTTGTGAAGTCATATGGCTTCAGAAGCTGATATCAGGTCTCTTTGACCTGAAGATGGATACTACAATGATTCTATGTGATAACCAGATTTGTGATCACAGAGAACCCGGTGTTTCAATTGTAACACATAGAAATCCGGTATTTCTACATACGAGATAAGATGCATATGATTATGTTTCAGTATTTACATACTGTAGATATAGATGATGATGATTCTGTATTTCTATACTGAAGATATAGATGATGATGCTTTCAGTATTCACATACTAGAGATAGAGATGGTGATAGTTCAGTATTCACATACTAAAGATGTAGATGATGATGGTTTGAATGATGATGTACTGATGAAGTCTCTGTCTCGGGTAAAGTTTGAACACTTTCGAGACAAGCTTGGTGTTGTTCGAAAAGACCTTCCTCGAAAGGGGGAGTAATGATGTTGCAGTGGGATTGTATCATCCCGAGACATTTGTCCAAAAGTGATCCGGTGACCTCGGTCCTCGAGAATGAAGAGGGATTGTATCATCCTGGGACATCTGTCCAAAAGTAATCTGATGACCCCGGTTCTCGAGAATGAAGAGGGATTGTATCATCCTGGGACATCTATCCAAAATAGATCTGGTGAATTCGGTCTTCGTGAATGTGGTGGGATTGCATCATCCCTGAACTTCGGTTCAAAATGTATCTGGAGGTCTCGGCCCCCGTGAATGTGGTGGGATTGCATCATCCATGAACCTCGGTTCAAAATGTATTCGGAGTTCTCGGCCCCCGTGAAAGTGGTGGATTGCATCATCCCTGAACCTCGGTTCAAAATGTATCTGGAGGTCTCGGCCCCCGTGAAAGTGGTGGATTGCATCATCCCTGAACCTCGGTTCAAAATGTATCTGGAGGTCTCGGCCCCCGTGAAAGTGGTGGATTGCATCATCCCTGAACCTCGGTTCAAAATGTATCCGGAGGTCTTGGCCCCCATGAAAGTGGTGGGATTGCATCATCCCTGAACCTCGGTTCATAATGTATCCGGAGATCTCAGTCCCCGTGAATGTGGTAGGATTGTATCATCCTTGAACTTTGGTTCAGAACGGATCCGGTGACTTCGGTACTCGAGAACGTGTGTTGATCCCGTAATTCCTAGAGGAAGGATTGTCTGAGTTCCACATTTGTGTTGATCCCGTAATTACGAAAGGAAGGATCGTTAGTAACTCCGTAAGGACCTAAATCTCGTAATTCTGAAAGGAAGGATCATTGAATTGATCCTGTAATTCCAATAGGAAGGATTTTCTGAGTTCCACAAATGTGTTGATCCCGTAATTCCAATAGGAAGGATTGTCTGAGTTCCACATCTATGTTGATCCTGTAATTCTGAAAGGAAGGATCGTTAGTAACTCTGTAAAGACCTAAATCCTGTAATTCCGAAAGGAAG
>LPNX010656942.1:371114-386832 GCA_001517045.1 Pseudotsuga menziesii
CCAAAAGGAAGGATTGTTATTAACTCTGTAAAGACCTAAATCCCATAATTCCGAAAGGAAGGATCATTGATAACTCTGTAAAGACCTAAATCCCGTAATTCCCAAAGGAAGGATCATGTTGATTTTTTGATGATGTTGATGTCTTGATGATGATGTTCTCTGATTGAAAGATCAGAATATGATGATGATTTTGTTGCTGATGATGATGATGTTCTATGATCGAAATATCAGAATATGATGATGATGATGTTTCTCTGA
Organism: Pseudotsuga menziesii; assembly: GCA_001517045.1. Taxonomy (NCBI): domain Eukaryota; kingdom Viridiplantae; phylum Streptophyta; class Pinopsida; order Pinales; family Pinaceae; genus Pseudotsuga; species Pseudotsuga menziesii. The sequence goes on from LPNX010656942.1 coordinate 371,373, forward strand.
TCGAAAGATCAGAAGTTGCTGATGATGATGATGTTATTTGATTGAAATATTAGAATATGATGATGATGCTGTTGCTAATGATGATGATATTATCTTATCGAAAGATTAGAATATGATGATGATGATGTTTCTCTGATCGAAAGATCAGAAGTTGTTGATGATGATGTTCTTTGATCGAAATATCAGAATATGATGATGATGATGTTTTCTGATCGAAAGATCAGAAGTTGCTTATGATTATGATGTTGCTGATGATGATGATGTTTTCTGATCGGAAGATCAGAATGCGATGATGATGATGATGTTTCTGATCGAAAGATCACAATGTGATGATGATGATGCCACATTATCAAAGTATGATGATGATGACGTACTGATCGAAAGATCAGAATATGATGATGAGTTGATGTTAGAGTATGATGATGTTTAGATGATGATGTTTCTGATCAAAAGATCAGAGGCTGATGATAATGATGATTCTGATTGAAATATCAGAGTGTGATGATGATGATATTTTGATGATGATGATGTTGATGTTTTGATGATGTTTTCATGATGATGTTTCTGATCCAAAGATCAGAGTATGATGATGATGTTGTTGCTGATCGAAAGGCCAAAGTGTTGAAGAAGATGTTGTTGATCGAAAGGTCAAAGTGTTGAATATGATGTTGGTAATCGAAATGTCAAAGTGCTGAAGATGATGTTGCTGATCGAAAGGTCAAAGTGCTGAAGATGTTGCTGATCGAAAGGTCAAAGTGTTGAAGATGTTGTTTCTTATTGAAGAGTCAAGATGCTGAAGATTTTGTTGATCGAAGCGGTCAAAGTACTGATGATGCTGAAGACTAAAGATTGAAGATGAAGACTACATGATGTTGAAAAGCTTCCAATGATTTATAGATGTATCACCCTGATGATTTTGATGATGTCCTCTATCTCTCTCCTATTATTGTTGTTGTTGATGTTGTTATAGAATACCCTTCTCGTTAAGGGGGAGTGTTGAAATATTGTAACTTTGAAGAATATTCTATATGTATTTCTTTGTGGTCCCCGATGGTCCTACCAGGAGAACCACTTCTATTAATTTGTACCCTGATGCTCCTAATCGGAAGAACTAATAAGAATCATGAGGTAGTCCCCTCTAATTGTAAAGGTGGGTCATTAGCACCCCAGTGTGATTACTTGAGCCTACATGTGTAACTCGAGCCTACATGATTAACTCGATCCTACATGATAGATGAGTTAACTTCAGTGAACAGATGAATATAAATATAGGTGTAGTGCTCCTCATTTGGAACACACACTCTCACTTGTGTAGCGCATTAGTGGAGAAGAGAAGTAGCTGGAGAAGGAGGAGGATCAGGCTTTGATCTCCTTGCTAGTTTTATCTTTTATCATTTATCTTTTTGTGGCATCTATATTGAGGAAGCTTTTGCTGGGTTTTCCCCTTTAGGGTTTTCCCAGGATAAATCTTTGTGTTCCTTTTGTATGGTTGTTCTTGTCTATCTTTCAGTGATCCTGTTTATATGCTTTTGTTATGAAAATGAAATGAAGTACTGATGTCTTAGCTAAGCATATGAAAAGTTGACAGTGATGGATACGATGGAGATCGCCATGGGATAAATGCGGCTGAAATCATTGTGTTTGGAGATAAATAAGAAAATATCCATACCATGGATCGATAGTGCTGACGAGGAACAAAAATTCATCAGGAAATGAATCACTGGGCTCAGATTCTTTTGCAGCACAGGGAAGATCACACATGAGCTCGACAAAAAACAAGGATTTCTTTGATGTGGCTTTGGCAAATTCCAAATCAAAATCCTATAGTATGACTATCCATCGAGAGTGCTTACCCCCAAGCACCTGATGAGTCAGGATGTAATACATAGGGTTCTGGTCTTCCAATACAGTCATTGTGCAGAGCAAAATGTAGTGGCGAAATTTTTGTACAGCAATGACCATGGCCAATGCTAACTTCTCCACGCATGAATATCGGGTTTCAAAATCCATAAGATTCTTACATGCATAGTAAATCACGTGCTCCTGACTGTTGGGATTTTCCTACACCAAAACCATAGCAATGGTAGTAGTGGAGGCAACAATATACAAGAGAAATCTCTTTGAATAATCTGAAGGGTCTATCATAGGTGAATGAGTTAGAACGTGTTTGAGATTATCAAAGGCGCATTGGGATTGGTCATCCCAAAAGAACGGGGTGTCCTTTTTAAGGAGACGCATATAACCGTGCGTTTTCTCTACGAAATTGCACACGAAATGATGGAGAAAGTTTGCCTTCCCTTGCAAACTTTGGAGTTCAAGGAAATTAGTTGGGGCTGGTAGAGACAAAATGGTGGCAATTTTCAAGGGGTCAATCCAGATTCCATCCTTAGAGACCACAAAGCCTAACATATGTTTCATCTCAATGCAAAAAACACATTTATGCGGATTGAGCCGTATATTATAATGATGACATCTTAGGAAAATGTCTCTAAGATGACCAGGATGGTCCTCCCATCGCTATGAATGAGCAGGGAGGTTGTCAAGGTACGGTTCAACAATATTTTTAATATCATGAAATGCATAGGACATCGCATGCTGGAATGTGGATCCAACATTTTTCAAGCCAAAATGTAACTTCTTATATGCAAAGGTTCCCCATGGGAAAATGAATGCCGTCTTGTGAAAATCGGTGGGTAGTATCTCAATCTGATTATAGCCAGAGAAGCCATCCATAAATGAGAAGATGACACTTCTAGCATAGTTGTTGATAATCTGATTGATGTGTGGAGTACAAAAGTTGTCCTTGGGACAAGCTTTATTCAAATCCATGAAGTCGATACAGACTCTAATGGTGCCCTGCTTTTTATTGATGGGGACAACGTTCGATACCCATTCCGTCAAGGGTACAGGATAAATAAACCCAGCTTTGAGAAGTTTTTCTATTTCAGCTTTAATAGTTGCGGCCGTCCATGGATGGACTTGCCTTAGTTTTTGCCTGACAGGCTTTTGCGTGGGATAGGTTTTAATCTCGTGGACCACAATGGATGGGTGAATCCCTGACATTTCTTAATAGTACTAGGAAAAAATATCACGAAATTCTTTGAAAAGTCCCTTGGATGCTTCAGATTCATCTGCCGAGCAGTTCTTCCCAACATGAACATGCTCGATGGTACTAGGATTGGCTGATATGTCAATCGGGTTTGTCTGAGTAATGTTGCAAAGGTTTCCTTCAAAATCTATGTCTTGCAACAATATGGGACTTTGGGGTACGTTGACAATATCACCAGGAAGCAAGGATGTGTAATCATGGTTGACAAAACTGGTGTTGGGGAGGAACATGGATCTATGATGGTGACCCTCCCAAATGGACTCATCCGTACTCATGATCTCCATAATGGACTCATCAGAAGGAAAAGTCTCAGAGAGATAATATAGAACAGGAAGAGATGGTTCTAACCAGTAAGGTAAATGGTAAGGATCCGAAGCCACTAGATGAAGGTCATCAGTGTGATCATCGAAAAGGGTGTGAATGGTGTCATACATTGCTTCGTGTGAACTCAACGTGGTGGACTCAACAACTTGTTTTACCTTAGGCTCATAATCAAAAGAGGTGATCATATGGACTATCGTGGTATCCCTGTTGGGAAGAGTGGACAGAAAAATCCTCATAAGGGATGAATCCTTCAACATGCCTACCCCAACTGACTGGTAAGGAGGAGGGGACTGGCCTAACATGGGGATGTTATCATCCATAGAGGTAGTAGCATCCGGTGTGTAGAAGTCAAGCTGGTCAATGGTAACAATTCTCCCTAGATATGAAAATTGGGATGTTCAAAATACTATCGAAGCGACAATAGTCATGGCATAAAACCAACTTCTTCCTAGAAGGAGGTTGTAATCTAACGGGGCATCTACGACTTCTACCTAAATAGAAATGGTTTTTCTCCCAAGCTTGACTGTGAGGGATGATTTGAGACCATGGGGATAGAAACCTCGTCCATCAAAGGCCTTCAGATTCGTAGGTGATGGTACAAGCTTGGGAGAGCCGAGAGCTTTCCAACAAGGCAGAGACAAAACCGAGGTCGAAGCTCCTTCATCTAGTACCATTCTAGAAACCTTCTTTCCAACTGATTTCATAATTATCTGAACAACAAGTTTATGAGGTAGCCTAGAATTATAGTTATCAATATTGAAATGAATCAAATTAGTATTATCTAGGTCTAAAGCTCCTAATACTGTTAACAAGTTTTTGCGCTGTGTAGGACAACTTTGGAGTACTTGTAAGGTAGACATTGCACAAGGTGCCTGAGCGAGATCTTCAACTACATTATAAAATTGAGTAGCTCAGGCATTAGGGTTAAATACAGCCTTCTGAAGAGTACTCTTGGGTGGACACAAAATCATGTCAAGAGTAGGCTTCTAGATGGTTAGGGGGACAGTAGACGAGGATTCAAGAGAACCAATAGAGGGAGCTTTCCCTAAAGAAGAATGATCTCTTTTCTTGTCTACGGGTTTGTCATAATTCTGACTTCGAGTTTGTATATTAATGGTATTCGAGGAGATCATACGAATTTCCTATGACGAAGTAGAATTTCCTTGATTAGACATGTGGTCTATTAGTTGTTGTTGGAAGGGGAAAGGATCCGTGAGAACTGCGGGTGCGAGATTTGATTTCAAAAACTGGGAGATTTCGTCCTGACAAAGACACTCTTTTGTGAAATGGTCACCTCCGCATAGAGAACATGGATATTTTCCCTTTCTTTTCCCTTTATCATTATCATTGTTGGTTGGTCTTGGATTCTCTTATTGGTTTCCAGGTTTTTTATTCTTATTTTTACCCTTGTTTTTATTGTTGCCTGATGTTTGAGTACTCTGAATAGAATTGACCTTTGTGGAAACCTTAGGAGTCGAAGGAGTAGGGGTGGAAGTATGGGGTTGCTTGGAAAGTTTCACTATTGATGAGGACTGGATTGAACAACAATCCCATCAACAGGTACTTCTGCTGGTGGCTTTGCGGGGTCGATGCTTGGGTGAGGAGCTCGAGGAATCAAGTCATAAAGAGTTCCATACTGGGATTAAACCAAGTCTAGATACTGGGCTTGACAAATAGCCTTCTTTTCAGTAACGGCACCGCCCATAGCCACATCTCAGGTAATTGGAGGAAACAAAGATTTGGTAAACCAATCAGCTAATAATTGATCCAGAATAGGGGCCTTAATAAGCCTTCTCTGCCTTCTCCACTCATGGATATGATCGAATATGTGGGTGGAGGTGCTCTGTCGCAGAGAAGATAAGAGATCAGTACCCATTTCATAATGGATAGGGAGCTAAAAGTGTGTAAGAAACAAATTTGCCAAGGATCCAAAATCCACAAACGAATGTTGTGGAAGTTCAATGTACCACTTCGAAGCTGTACCGGTCAAAGTTTTCTGAAAAAGTCATAACCAAACTGAATCATCCATGAGGGAGTTTTAAGAACACCACAGATGGAATGTCATGACATGGTTTTTTAGATCATCTCCTTGCTTCCCATAGAACTTTGGGATGTCCGATGGTAACTTTACCAGAATGGGAGGCCACGAGGGATCGTGTCGAATGGGGTCATTAATCAACTTGGACAGGTCAGGCAAGTCCAAAGTTGCTAGGAAAGGTAACTGATGGTTAGGTTGCACATACTGGTAATATTGATATGGCATATAATTACTAGTAGGACCATAAGTAGACTGATAGACAGGTTGTTGTGACGAAGAACTACCGGAAAATCTGCCCGCAGAGGGTTGATTTCCGGGACCAAGACCGTTAGGACCACCAGATCCTCTAGGAGGAGGACCACCAGGACCATTGGGACCATCAGGAGGTGGACCATTAGACCCTTCAGGTTCGCTGGGAGGTAAACCTCCAGAGCCTCTGGAGCCACTAGGAGGAGGGCCACCAGACCCTCCAGGGCCATTAGGGGGAAAGCCACCAGGCCCCCCAGGACCACCAGGACCGTAAGGAGGAAATCCACTAGGTCCTCCAGGACCATTAGGCCCCCTAGGGGCAGGACCTCCATGAGGTGGTCCTCCTGCACCTCCCACAGTATGTATGGGTATCCCCCCCATAGCTGGCATGTAATACCAGTTAGGCTGCCCCCATGGTGTGAAATTTTTACTAGGGTATGTAATTGTAGCATAAGGAATTCCTATAGGATTGGGTGGATACTTAATGTTCCCTACAGGTATTTGACAACCATAAAATCCAGAATATTGAATCATTACAGGTTGTTTCCCCAAGGTTTGACCTGAACTGGATGGGGGATTAACCACATTAGTATGGGTGGGAGGGACATAAACTGTAGATTTTTCTATATTAGAGGTATGTCCTTGACTAGGTACAATTTTAGTGCTAGATAACGTAGGTTGTACTGGGGGTTTCCCCCCAGCACTAGAAGGTAATGACAAGACGGGAATTGAAGGTTGGGCCCCAGGTGCAAAAGACCTAGGAGGATTGGGAACAAACATAATGTGGGAGGTGGTGGGGTTGGTAGTTTGACCTGGGTTGTGTGGTGTTACCATGCAATCTATAATCGGTTCAATGGGTCTCATAGAATCGGTAAGTGAACGGTATCCCATAGGAACAGCTATGGAACATGATGGTGGTGTGCCCAATATGTCATCTATTTTTCTTTCAATCTCCTGTTCACAGAGAATGGATGCGTGGTATTGTCTATGTTCTTCTTCATCTGGAGAAACTTCTTCAGAAAGGTTTAAATGGGTGCCAAATGAGGCAATGGCCTGTCCTATAGAGGTATCCCAAAATGGAGCATTGGGACTGTAATCCAGATGGGTAGTATCATCAACATGACCTTCTATGGGAGAATGGAACGAGGTATTTCACCGAGAAGGTTGTTGGACCAAGGGAGGCGAGTGTGAAGAATATGGTCCTCCACTTTCTGCAACCACATTATCTCCCACTTGGGAGGTGGTAGCAGCTCCTTGGTCAATAGCTTCCATTGGATTTTCTCCTGAACCAGGAATAAAATTGGCTGGAAAGCCCCGTACTCTTCTGGACTGTCTTAGCTCAGATAGTTTGTACAGTTCCTGTCTAACCTAGGGTCTGAAAAATTAGAAAACACACCAAAAATTTTCCCTACTCAAGCTATAGGTCAAACAAGAAAACTTAAAATGACAGGAGGAGTTCAGATAGTCAGGTCTCTTACCAGGATTGTTAAGAAGGTGCCACTTGCAATATACCTCTAGGGTATGTGCGTAGTAATCTCCCCAAATGCTATTTTCGGTGTATGGCTCCAAGAAAGATGACCAAAGGGATTTTCTTAGATGGATAAGGTATCATAGTGAGGTCTCCCAATATACTTAAGGTACGTGGGAGCTTGAATCGATAGTAGTGTTGTCTAATGCATAACCATACATAAGGGGCCTTCCGATATACAATCGAGTATGTGAATTACCTTTCTATATACCTCAGGGGTACATGAAATGTCGTTCGATATACCGACGGTATGTGGAACAACAGTGTGAGTCCTAGGAAGTAATGCGGACAAATAATGACAGCTCCTCTGCTTAACGATGCCCGAACACGTCTATAGCCTATTTCTCAAATTGCTATGTAAATTTTAACCTATAACTACTATTAATTTTAAAGTGGACGTTTAGGTGAATGCATGCAATATGCGTATGAAAATATTTCACTTTACTGTTCGGTATGCCTACCTACGGGAGGGAAAGAGAGTATTTTCTTCTGTTTTGAAAAAAAAAATTCTAAACAACAATCTTGAACACAAAATCAAAGACAAGCAACACTTTCCAAATTGATTTCTCTTTTCTGAAAGCAATAAGAATGGGAAGAATCTCTTTTCCTAAAAGAAAAACAAGAAGCACACTACATGCATATGCACTCTATTTTTTTCAATTTTTCTTAAAACATAGATAAATCTAACTTAAAACTACCATATTTTTATTTTGATGAGATAGTACTAAATGCATAAGAGACAAAATAACATAAATAGCCTGAAATCTTGTAAGGCCAATTAGAGATCCAATGTCTAATGCTCAATGATGATAACCTAATCTCAGTAAAAAAAATTATTTTTTAAAGGAGGAAAAAATAAGTTCTCTATGAAAACAAAAAATGAAACCAAGATGCTAATCAAATTTTTTTCTTGCAGTCTATATAACAGAAATGAAAAGAGATCTTACTAACACCCTAAGCTTTTCAAAAAACAAGAAGTCTTTTCACAATCACAACCAACACGCATAGAAGTGAATGAACAATCAATAAGCCTAATCTAGCTTTTGAATTTTCCAAAGAAACCGATCTTTAACGACAAAATTTCAAAACACAAGCATCAGATTCTAACACACAAGCCTGATAGTGCAGGGCTGAAAGCAAATCAACTCAATTTTTTTGCAAAAAATGAGAAAAAAGAGGTCTTGGAATGAGGCCTACCTGGCACAACGCTACAGGGGTCTTGACAGATCGATTCTGGACCAGCACCACTTCTCACCAACAGGACTCAGGCAGTGGCACCGCGGGCTGCTAACTAGGTTCAAGCGGTGGCACTGCTTCTCGCCAACTGCATAAGAGTGGTTCCCTGTATAAATCCAAAACACAAAGGAGAACGACAGATCAAGTTAGAAAAATATCAGATCAAGGTAAGAACTGATAAATTGAGAATAAAAAAGAGCATAAAAGGTTGAAATAATTCAAATCTAGACAGATTTGGAAGTTTCAAACCAAAATTCACTAAGTCAGATAGCATATTTGATTGGAGAGAGTTGGAGATGGAGCCTGGATTTGGACAAGAGTTGAAGAACTGAGGAAGATCAGATCAACTAATACATATATCTATTCCCCTGCAGAGTCACCAGATTTGTAAGTAGGAATAATTCATCTTCTGTGGACAGAAGTTGTTCCTCTGGTCTGAATGGTTCAGATCTAGAACAAATGAGTGAACGACAAAGGATGAAGACCCTCCCTAGATGTCATAGACACCTGGAATGCTGCTTCGATAGTAAACCTATGTACCTGAAACCAGATCAAACATGCAAACACATCAAAGCTACCAGAACATCATCTACTTATCCATGTTAGTGACTAAGGAATCTAACAACATTTACATGTGAAATCAAAACAACAGTAATGTGGGATGGAGATCATCTTTGCATTAAGATGAATGAAGAATTTTACAACCAATTAAGCCTTAGTGTCGACATGCATCTCCATGAAACCAACACTTCATCCCCATAAGCTCCAACTTTGCTCTCTATGCTCTCAAATGGCTTGGGCCAAGTGGTCAATCCAACAACATAACAATACCTCTATGGCTCTCCCCCTCAACCATGGACATGAGCTTGTATTTATAAGGCTCAATGGATAGGAATGGTTGATATATTTATGGATGAGGTGGCCTCTAAGATCCTATGATGGGGGATCTCGAGCTCAACTAACCCACAATGAAAGGGATAAGGGAGGACATGAGGCTCATGATCTAGAAGCCTCGAGAAAATTCTCTTTTTCCCATTTTACCTAGGGTACCGCTTTTATCCTCTTATGACAAAGCGGTTTAGGTTAGAAACGCTTATGGACCACAGGCCATAGGAAGTGGCACCGCTTATGGCAAACAAGATGCAAGAAGTGAGAGCAAGGTACCGTTCATGGTTAATGGGGAAAGCGCGGTGCTGAGTATTTTTATGTAAGATTGACGAACAACATGGGTTTCCACTCCAAGTGCTGGGATTAAGGGAAAATATGTAAGTCAAAGGTCTTATCACATGGTGGTGACAGAATTTGGGTATAACAATTGCCAAGGGGATCATATGCAGAAGGTGCGATAAAGAAGATATCAATAAGTGGAAAATTTAATTTTGCAGGAGAAAGATACCCACAAGTGTGGTTGGTTTGGTCGCATTTGTTATAGGTTTTGGTCCAAAGGAGTTAGAGAGTCACCTTATGTGGACCATTTTGTAAAGTCATAAGCCTATAAATAGAATTAGGAGTAGATTTAGTAGATAATCACAGAGTAGGAGAAGAATTCCAAGCACTATGATCCGGTGAATGTAATTTGTTGATATGTGATCTGTGGATGAATGAGTTTTTGGTCTGAGGATTTCAACCAAGGGATGTTTTATCATCTTTGAAGCTAATATAAGAAGAACATTGAAAATACAATTCCTATCTTTTCTGTGTTAAATATGCAATGGTGTGATCTATGATATTTTCCATGTCTGAATGATGCGAATTTTTGCTATGTCTGTTGGGTTTACTTATGTTGATTTATTTGTTAAATTGATCTAAATTATGTTGATGCGATATTTAAGTTTACTATGAATGATGATAAGTAGATCAGATGCATGATATCTATAAACCCCTCGATCGATGAGTAATGTTGCAATAAGGTGAGACATAGTGTGCAATTCCTCTTCCTTCTACAAAAATGTGGTTCATGTAGCCCTCCCTAAAAAACATCTTGTGTGAGACTGCATTTGCTTCATAGGTGTTTATGGATAGGGTAAGACTTGTCTGGGATGGTGTTTAGGGATATTCTGTCGAAAGGTATCGACAGACGTGTGGAGTGAACCCCTGTCAATTGAAGTGTGTCAACAAATGGTTCTATTGCTGGGACCATAGTGTAAGGAAGAAGAGGACCTGTTGTGGCATCCGAAAAAACTGGAGATCCAGGACTGGTTCGATAAGAAGGGCTAAGAGTTTGTAGAAGAAGAAAACCAGAACACTAGACTGTAAGTAGAAGAGTGGTTGGGAAGAGATATCTACTCTGATATTCATGAATTTTTTTTCGCTGGGTTTCCCATAATTATCTATGAGTGGTTGACACAACTTACATTCCATAAAAGAAACTTCCAAGGAGGCGAACCTAATCAGTGGACCTTTGAACATATCCAATGGCTACAAAGGGTAAACAAGAAATCTTAAAGAGTTGCTGAAGTGTGGATCAAACACATTTTGGAAGGATATATCACTGAGTTCGTTGTCGATACAGTCAAGTTCTACATCGACGTAGAGAGGGAATTCTTCAAGGGACCAAGAGGGAGGTTTCTATTGTCTTTACAATTGTGGATTAATATGCTTATCTACAAAAATGAATACTGATGATGAACTCCGACGAGTAAATGTTTGGTGTGTGGAGGTTGCGAGTACCGTGAAGACGAGGGTTGGATGGAATGATACAAAGTAGATGGATGGAATTTATGACTATTGGAAATATGGATTATAGTTTTCATCAATGTCAAAGTGGTTAATGAATGACAAAGGATAAGCAAAAAACATTATGGCATGGTGAACTCAGTGAAAGACAAAGGAAAGACACAAGGTGAACTCAGTATAAGTCAAAGGAAAGACAAAGGTAGTGATGGCATGTCATGAATAATGAAATGCAGATATGATGACATATAATAACATAATTAATGGAAAATTAGTAAGAGACATTTCCTATGATGACAAAGAAGATGATGTGACATCATTCTGGAGAAATATGGAAATTAGTGAAAATAAGGTAATTGACTAAGTATGGACAAATAGTCAAAACTAGTCTAAGAGGGTCTAAGAGAATGACCGCCCTAAATCATGGGTTAGAATAAATCCCCACAACACATAGGGGTCTTGTAGAATTGTGTTTTCTCTACCTAACCATATCTTCAGATTGTCTTGGAAGTAGATGAGGAAGAAGTTATGGACTTCCCAAAACAATGTTTTAGGCAAACTGGATTAGACTAAGAAATTTGTCTAAGTGTCATAACAAAAGGTTGGAAGATTATTTTCAAATTTCCTCTAGAATATGTGTGTGTGTTAGTAAGATCTAAATATGACATGATCCTACTCCCTGGTGAACTAGATATCCATCCATGAATTTAGATTCTCATTTGGTTCTTATACGAGCAAAATATCAATCTGCAAAAACAAGAAAAAAATGTTAGTTTGCATGTTGAGATTAAAATTCGCTAAGTGTTAAAAAAAAGAAATAGCGAATGTAGACGAGTTCCACAAAGAATCATAGATACGACAGTCATAAATTATTCCGCAATAGATCAACGGTAAAAAAGAAGATCCATAGAAAATTTAAGGCCAAGAAGAGATTCGCAAGGAAAGTGGATAGGATAAAATTTCCTCTAAGGATCGAGATTAGGCAGTTGAGAATAGTTCTCCAAGCAGATTGACGGTTCAAAATGAAGTGCAGGTACAGAACTATGGAAAGTAAAAATTCAAAGTCCCGAAAAAGTTGATTTTTCAATTTTTTCATTCCGCATTACGGAAAAGGAGAAAAGCAGGAAGGTCATTGCGGAATGGTTGGTGCAAAAAGACAATGATGGAAGGACCGTTGTGGAAGCAGAAAGGTGGAAAGCTAGAAGCTCGAAAAACTGCAAATATTGTTTTCTGACTTCCGTAATCCGCATGTGGAAAGACCAATGTGGAAAGGAGATTATGGAAAGGAAAGTCTAGAAAGTGGAAGGCAGAAAGGCCAGTGTGGGGAGTTTAATTTTAGAACGATAAAATTGTAGAAATTTGATGATTGCGGAAGGAAGCTTCCGAAAAAAAGAAAATCATGAAATCGAGGTTGCAAAAGAAGGTTATGAGAATGTTTTAAAGATGATTAAATGGATTTCTTGATGGATTGTCCATATGGTCATGACCTCATCTGATGTGTACATGTAGTGAATATTTCATGCAATATTTAAATATGATGCCCGTAAGTATGAAGAGAATATATGCCATTGTTGGAAGAATATCAGATAGGTTTAATTTCAGGTATTTCTTGTTTTTGGGGTAGCAGGACCTGTCAAAAGTATTCCAAGTGGGTACGCGTTGGATGCATAATTTAATTCCGCATCCAACAAGCTCTCCCGATATAAATTTGAGTGAAAATACAGGGAGATATGTTGAAAATATGAACGGAAAAGTAGTTTTTTCTTTTCTTCCTCTAAAATTAATAAATATTATTTTATTATTTTAACTATTATTTTATTAATTTTCCTTAGGAGTCCCATTTTGAGTTGAAATTTCCTCTAATATCTTGTTGATTCAATGTTTTGATTATAGTTTAATAAGTGGTTTAAAAGGTAAAAAGGAAACAATACTGATTCACCCCCCCCCCCCTCTCAGTATTGACCAGCTATCAACAATTGGTATCAGAGAAGAATCCTTCACTAACAATTTAACCATTAGAAGGAAGATCCTATTAAAAACCACCAAGGATCAACAAGAAGATATTTACACAAAAAATGGATCTTCAATACTTGGAAAAGAAGAATACATATTTTGGAGTACAAGAATGGAAAGTTATCTGAAGGCATTGGAACCTGGTGTATGGAATGCAGTAATCAATGATTACATCCTACCAAAGATAATAAGGAATCCATCTCAAAAGAAAGCCAAGAAAAATAATGCAAATGCAATAGAGGCCATATTATATGGAATATCTCAATCTATTAAAAGGATATTGTACCATGTGTCTCAGCCAAGGAAATCTGGGTCAAATTGGAAAACTTTTTTTCAAATGAAGAGATAGCACAAACAAACCTTGCTATTTGCAAGTATGATAGTGAAGATATAAATGGAGATGAAGAAACTCTATTCATAGGGACAATGACTCAAACTTCACAAGATAATTCAGATGTGGAAAGAGAGGTGAACTTAGAACAAAACTCATAAGTGCCTTTGAAGAATTGAGAAAAAGCAGGAGGGAGAACAAGTCTTTGGAAGAATTTTTTTCAAAGTATCAAGAAGAGAACAATTCAAATGAAGAGGAATTCAAGACCCTTCGAGAAGAACTATACATTGCAAGACAACAAATGATAGCTAGCATGGAAGATGATGAGAGCCTAAAAACGGAAGTTGCTAACTTCAAAAAAGAAATAAAGATGTTGGAATACCACATGGAAGAGGTCGAGGGATTAAGACAAGAAGTTGCTCACGTCAAAAAGGAGATAAAGAAGCTAGAATACCAGCAGACCATTAATGAGAAGATCAAGGACAAAATACAAAAAAATAAAAAACTTGAAGAAGAAGGTACTTTGCTTAGGAAGAAGCTTGATGAGGAAACTATTAAAACAAAGTTTGAGAATAGTTCAAATATTTTAGATGACATCTTGAGGAGCCAGAAACCATCAAATGATAAAACTGGTTTAGGGTTCACAATGAAAGGAACTCAAAATGTTCCTCCCTCACTAACTGAGAAAGAAATAATATAAGAGGATGTGCTAATGTACTAAAAATTCCAATTAAGAATAGTCAAAATTCTTCCCCCTCATCCCATTATAATGACAAAACTTGAATGATACTTAAAAGACCAAGGATAGGCAGGCTCCAACAAATATTTCTTGGTCATTGTTATACATGTCATAATTTTGGACATATGGCTAGAGAATGTAAGCTAAGGAAGAATTCTTAAATAAAAGTCCAAGAAAAAAGAAAGGGTTGGAAGAGGATGGGAGTGTTATGGAGAGAAATTCCTATGGCTTGGGGTACCACAACAGACAGCTAGACTCCAGAAATCAATCTTTCCCAATATGCAATAGAAATAAAACAATCTAACACTAAAGGATCGAACCTCGTACCTTATTCCGGACGGTTGAAGTAGATCCCCGTTGAGCTTTCCAATATTCAGCTTGAATTGGTATATCACGTCCTCAACAACAAGTAAACAATACAAGCATACTATATTTCATGGTGTTAGATCTATTCTAGCATATATAATCAATAATGTATAAGCATTTGACATATTCCAATGGATGCAACATTCATTCAAATACACATTACTGGACAGGAAAAGATATTTCTATTAATATGAATCAGAGATTACAATGACAACCTCTGACGGCACGTCTGCGAACCGGAGAAACTGAATCCCCCACTTGGGCCTCCACCACCTCAATCCTCCATCACTTCGATAGCAAGCTCACTAACAAAGGCAAGCTTGGGAAGAACACAACAGTGCTCCAAAGGGACAAAGGGATGCAGACTCAAGTATAGTTCTGGCAACAATGGACTATAGTTTTGTTACTCTCAAAGCTCTCTTATGCTTTCAATGTACCAAGGGGTTCCTTATATAGCTTTCCAAAGGGGTATTGAAAGGTCGAATCCGTGCGATCTCAAGGCATATGGAAGGCCAGGAGTCATATGAGTCGGATCCAAGTCAAGGAAAAATCCAAAATGCTTTGGACTATGCACACATCCCGATGTACACGACTATAGAGGTAATATCCGCGTATGTACGCGGTTATCGGGGAAAAGGCCGCGTAATGAGTCTGCAGCGGGACAGGGGAAGGCCATACAATGTGTGATTCACCTAGTGTGGTGAAATCGGGTATAACAGATACCCCCTAATGTATGAGATCAGAGGGGTTATATGATGGCCGAAATACATTATAATTCCATCCCAGAAATGAAGTGATGAAGGTACCCAAATGGAAGACCAGCCACCCAATCAGCATAATACCATAATACAACT
>LPNX010656942.1:387204-399662 GCA_001517045.1 Pseudotsuga menziesii
TTGCAAGTCTCAAGGAACTCAGAATGACTCTAGACTCCAATCCTAGAATAAATGATCTGAAGTCGATGGGATGAAATCCGCTGGAAGGAGGGAATTAAGGCATCCCCCATCATCCAACACGAGGTACTCAGCAAAGATTTATGATGTGGAAGGACTCGATCATAAGGTGCACGAACCAGTAACTGTACCGGGAATGGCCGACATGCAAAGTCAAGATAACTGAGGAATGGCCGAATCAAGTTTCAACTTCCTTCGAACAAGAGCATAACGGTGTATGGTGACTGAAAAGAGGCAGCATAGACTCGATATACAAACTGGGACATCTCTATGACGCAGGAGGCATCAATAGAGGTTCCATAGGGACTGGAAGCTTAACCAGTCGGTGGAGATAAGCTCAGATAAACGAGTACAACTCCTAAAGTCAAAATATAACCCAACCAACGGATGTGATATACAGTGCTCTGTTCGAAGGCGACACGACTCGACAGCTGCCAAAGATAATATCTTTCCTTGTCCGACTTTTTGGTTTTTTGATTTTTTTTTTGGTCTTTTTCAGTTATTTGAAAAGCTTGAAAAAAGAATAAACTAGCTTTATAGTTACAGACTAGGAGGAGACGAGTGTCATAAGGGCAAACAAACTAGTTCCATGTAGTGGAACATACCTATGCTCAATGCAAGGATACATGTGTAGGATATCGACACTCGGGGGAAAATCCCCTCCCGATAAAAAAGGGGAATCAAGCTGTGAAGGATATATAAAATGGCTCTGCATGGCTAGACATGAGACAAGCTCGGGCTATATGGCTGAAGCGCAATGTCAGGGGAGCCGGTATAAATCTCAATAAGACAGGCAAAGCTCATGATAATGCATTCACAACTTGTCATAAGGGGAGTCTGGGGGAAAACAGGCCAGCATAAGATCAAGAGGAGTATGAGGCTCTTGCTAAATGTCATGGCGGTACTATACAACGGACTCCCACACCCTAAAAGGGAGAAACATCGGCATGGGCACCAAATGCAAATAAGGTGCTAACTAGGGTACCCATGTAAGGTGAGTCTCTACCACTCGTATCATGCCACTTCTATAGCAGCAAGAAGGTTCCGTGACATAACCGAGTGGGTTCGTACCTAAGGTTATGGTGTCATGGTCATAAGGTCATGCAAAATGCAAACGGTGGTGGACCTAACCTATATGCTAGTGTAGACATTATACCTGTGAAGAGTATGAACGGGTCAATCCAACGGCTCAACCGGCACTAAAAACGGTCATCTACATCACAAATTATGTCAGAAACGGTCCAAAATGGTTATAAACGGTCAAAACTATATAAAAGGGGGTAAAAAATTTCAAATATTTCAAAAATTTTCTATAAATAGTAAGAAATAGAATTCATTTGAAAATTTTACCCATTGGAGCTCTGATATTCAACTGCGAATTCCAGGAGATTCAGCTGGCGGAATTCAGAACCGTTTCTTCCAGGTACTTACTCGTGTTCCCAGCTTGCATTTCAATACAATTTTTTCAAGTTTTCACGGTCAAATGAGCTAGTTAAGGCCAAACTGACATGAGCGCCATGGCCCACGTGGATATCAAAGCTTTTTCTGCATACATGGCTGTATATACGTGGAAAAGGGGCTAGAAACCGCGTACATACGCGGCTGTTTGCAAAATAGCCACGTATGATGCCGCACAAGTCATTTTAAAAGAAATCTAATGGACATTTGGTCAATTTCTCATGCAGGATGGTGCTTGAATGGAAAGAACGCGAGCATGGTGAGGTAGAAGAGGCTGTAAGGGCTGATGTAAGGGCTCAGCAAGTATTACGTGCATGTGGAATCTATAAGTTCTGGTGCCTAGGTGGCTTGAGGGCCAAACCAGGGCTGCTATAGATGCTAGTAGACTACTGGGATCCAGACTCAGAGTCTTTCCGGATAGATGGTATGTCACTCACCATTGAGGTGGAGGATATCTATTTCATCACAGGTCTATCTAGACGGGGGGAGGTAGTGAACCTTCATTCCAGAGGTGGGCCAGGTCATGGGCTTACTATCGACGAGTATGTAGCAGTGTACTGCTACCCAGAGACGGAGAAGGTGGGAAGTCAAGTTCCCATCAATGGTATACAGGTATTGGGCCTAAAGGCCATTCTATTGACACTGGGTAGGATAGCAGGCATAGCATCACTCCATCAGGCCTCTCGAGCACAGATGTACTATGCGGTGGAGTGTATGATACCGACCGTATACGACTGGAGTACTACATTACTGGGCAATATGAAACATCAGCTCAGTGAGTGTAAGGCAGGTAGGATCCGGAACTTCGGGTTTAGCAGCATACTGAGCACGTTCTTCTTCGAGCGGGTTCCAGGATTGAGCCCTAGAGTGGATGTTCCTCTCCACGGGGTTCGAGATCTGGCCCAACAACATTGGGCAGACGTGATGCGCAGAATGGGGGGTGGTAGGGTGGCCAACCCCTATCCAGCTGACTTTTTCCCATGGTGGCGATGACAGATCGTCGCTATAGATGACTACCCCTATGGGGGGATAGATTTCCGGGGTGATCCGGATATGCCATTACCACCAAGGTCAGCATTCGGAGACATAGGTAACGAATCTCAACCCTCGCTATTTTTTTTAAATTTTGGAATTATTTGATTTTTTTGTGTTTTCTTGATTATATGAAACCAAAAAGACATGTTTTTGGGTGACAATACATAGTGACATCTACCTTTCATGTGCAGATGTGGGTCCATGGCGACCAGAGGGCTTCCCATGTCACAGATGGAGGGGAAGAGGAGACGATATCACTGGTGTGGATGCGGAGCAAACGCTCCAAAACATTCATACCAACTTTGTACGACTGACTCACAGGGTTCCTATGGCGCAAGTCGAGGACTTGCCAGAGGCTATGCAGCGACAGGTGGTGGGTGTGCCACACGCATGGGTGCACTTGTTCCGGCGGCTGGCTAGAGCTGTAGTGACATATCATGATCACAACCCCCCTCCTCCACAGGACTAGACAGCTAGGAGCATATCTCTTTTGTACTACCGTGTATATGATGGAAGCTGTGAAAGCTCCACTTTTGTATTATGACGCTATGTATCACCACATTTTGATGTATATATAATTTTTTTTATTGTGACCGGCTTATTTATTTACATGTGTAAAAATGTGTTTATGATTAATTATTATGAATGAGACAAATGCCAATCTAACACATAGTTAGCATACGAATCAGCAACTTGATTATAATTCCTAGGAATGTGTATATATGTGATACTCTCAAATTGCCGTTCTAACAAACTTACTCGCAAGAATCTCCTTAATAACGTAGGATCTCTAACATGGTACAAACCATTGAGCTGTGACACTACTAACTCTGAATCAAGACGTACCTCAAGAGAGAGGACACCATGTGAAATGGCATCACGCAGAAGCTCGATAACGACACTATATTCAGCAATATTGTTGGAAGATGGCCGTAAACATACACCTCCTGAAGACAGTACTCGACCCATAGGAGTATAGATCACCCAAGCAGCTGAGGCTGAGTGTTGAGTGTGACGGCTTGCACCATCCGCAAATCCTATGAAGGTGGAAGATTCCATTGACATCTGCCACAAAAACGGAAACTAATCACAAACCCGATCACGATAAAGAAGATCTAACTATGCAAAAAAGCTGTACAATAATATACAACAAAAAACCTTGGAAAAAGATCATGCATAGTATTTTTTAAGGTAGAGCCCATTTCTAGGCTCCGCCAAGGCTGTCCCCTCGTAATCCACTAACTCGTAGGCACCCTTCTCTAAGACACGCTTGACTACGTAAGGACCACGCCACATAGGATTGAATTTCCCTGCCCCCAAGGGTTCTTTCGATTGATCCCACAAAAGGACCAAGTCTCCCTCACTAAACACTCTTGGGCGGACAGACTTATCGTATTGGGCCTTTACGCGACGCTTATTAACTTCTAAAGCCACCAAGGCATCTCTACGCTGCTCATCGAGTTGCTCAAGGTGGACCAAACGCTCCTCCAAAGGTGAAGTGTCTGGTAAGAGTCCTACGGCTAACTTCAACGAAGGAATTTTGCATTCAACCGGAAAAATCGACTCCACTCCATGAACAAGCTGATATGGAGAAAAACCAGTGGCAGTCTTAACCGTGGTTCGATACGCCCACAAAGCAGGGTACAACATGATATGCTAGTTCGTCTTGCTTTGTGCGATGGTTCGTTGTAGAATGGACTTAAGTGACTTATTCACTGCTTCAACCTGTCCATTCGCTTGAGGATAGTAAGAAGAGGAGTGCTCTTGCTTATACCCTAGCTTGGATGCCAACTCTTCCATCATACGGTTCTGAAAGTGCGAGCCATGGTCAGTGACAAGCTCTCTCGGAATCCCGAACCGAGTAATAATTTGGTTGAACAAAAAATGAGCGGCTGTCTCACCGTCAGATTTTATAGTAGGCATTGCCTCTGCCCATTTCATGAAGTAATCGACAGCAACTATGATATGATGGTGTCCCCCAGCCGAGGCTAGGTTGCAATCCATAAAATCCAACCCCCACTTGGTGAAGGGACTGGCGGTGATAATAGGGTGTAATGGGGCAGGTTTCGAGTGCATGTTACGTGCGAACACCTGGCAAGGGTGGCACCTCTTGACCGCTTCAATACAATCCTTGAAGATCGACGGCCAGAAATATCCTGCTCTCAAAATCTTCTGAGCTATAGAAAGCCCTGATAAATGACCGCCACATGCCCCTCTGTGGCAATCATTAAGCACTACCTCAGCCTCCTCATGAGTCAAACAATGTCATAAAAGGGAATCTACTCCACGACGGTACAAAGTATTGTCCACTATGAGGTAGTTCTTGGAAACATGACGTAACCGACGTCGCTCATCTCGTGAGAGGTGAGTAGGGATCCTCTGTGCTTGTAGATATACAATGATATCCCCGTACCATGGGTCAGCCGTTGAGATTAAGAAAATGTGTTCATCTACGAACGTATCTTCACATACCGCCTCCTCAGCCTCGCTTGGAAAATCCAATATAAGCTCTGCAAAGATCAATGATTTCTTTGATTTTGCCGAAACAAATTCGAGATCAAACTCTTGCAGGATGACAATCCATTTATTATATTTTCCCCCAATCATCCTTCGTGTGAGGACGAACTGAAATGGATTGACATAGGCAACAACCAAGGTTTTGCGAAGGAGAATATAATGTCTCAAATGCTGCACCACATGTATGGTAGCTAAGGCAAGCTTCTCGACATGAGAATATTGAAGTTCTGCATCAATAAGGTTTCAGCTCAGATAATAAATGACATGCTCTTGGAGCTCCTCATCCTCCTGAACCAATACCATCCCAATCGTCTCTAAAGACGCGGCCACATATAATATGAAATCGCGGCTATAATCCGGAGGACTAATCACCGGGGCCAATGCTAGGGCTTGCTTAAGTGCATCAAAGGACTCCTGGGCTCGCTCATCCCATTCAAAGGGAGTATCCTTCTTCAAGAGATGCATGAAGCCTCTAGTAAAATTGGCGAAATTGACTACAAATCTTCGTAGGAAGTTTGCCATGCCTTGCAAACACTGAAGATGACGAATATTTCTCGGGGGAGACAACTGAAGTATTTCCTCCACCTTCAAAGGGTCGACTCTTATCCCCTCTTTGGAAATGATGAATCCTAACAGACGACCTGACTTCACGCAAAATATGCACTTATGAGGGTTCAATCTAACAGCATAATGCCGGCATCTTTCAAAAACCAATCTCAAGTGATACGAATGACGCATCCTCATGTGAGAATGAGCAGCGAGGTCATCCAAAAATACTTCAATGATGGACTTGAGATCGTGGAAAATCAAGGTCATCGCCCGCTGAAACGTAGCTCCGGCGTTTTTAAGGCCGAAAGGCATCTTCCGATATGCAAAAGTTCCCCAAGGACAAATAAATGCGGTCTTGTGTTGGTCCTCGGGTTTTATTTGAATCTGGTTATATTCGGAAAATCCGTCCATGAAGGAGAACACCTCGCTACCCGCACACTCATCCAAAATATGATCTATAAATGGTGTGGGGAAGTTATCCTTAGGATAGGCACGATTTAAATCACGGAAATCAGTGCATATATGGATTGCTCCTTGCTTTTTATCTACCGAAATGGGATTTGAAACCCACTCCGTCAAGGGAACAGGATAGATGAAACCCGCTTTCAATAGTTTCTCTATCTCTGCCTTTATGGCGGGTGCTTTTCTAGGATTCACGGTGCGTAAACGCTGTTGAACAGGCTTAGCATTGGGGTAAGTTTTAATCTCATGTTCGACAATTCGAGGGTCAATCCCTGGCATCTCATCGTAATACCAAGCAAAAACATCGTGGAACTCCTTGAATAGTTCGGTATACTCACGAATCTCATCTTGGGAACAATCTGCCCCAATATAAACATTCTCAATCGTACCAGGATTGCGAGAAATGTTGATAGGAATGGTCGACGATATGTTCGCCATGTTTCCATCAGCCATCTGACCAGGAGAGCTTAATGGAACCATAGGTCTACCAACTTTCTGACTATGAATCTCCCTATAATTCTCATGCTCCAAAAGGTCAAGCTCTGGAAGGAAATATGATCGATGATGAAGTTCCTCCCATGGTGGCTCAACTCCTGACATAGCCTCGATAATCACTTCATCTGAAGGGAAAACTGTATCAAGACAATCGTGGGCATGAGAAGACTGTACTGCCCATGTTGGCAACACATAGGGGTCTTCCTCCTCCGTCCGTGAAGAGGAAGAACAAGGCACTGTAGCAGATTCAATATTAGCTTGGTAAGCTATCATAACTGCAGGAAACAACATACTCGTCTCGATGGACTCACTAGAAGGACTCGGTGAAGGGAGGATCCAAGGATCTCCCATATGACATGTGCGAAAAGGCACTGATCTCGTAGACGTGGAAGCACCACCGAAACTCGATCCTATCATGAGGACGGGTGCAGAACAACTAAAGGTTCCCATAAGGGAGGGATACATTCCTACACCCACACTCCCAGTTGCCGGCTGGGAATGTTCAACTTTCGGAACCGAAGTTCTTGACGATGCAATAACAGGCGGATTTTTGAATGCCATTTGGTCAATCGTTACAATCTTCCCATTATGAGGAAAGCATACTACACGAAACACGGAAGACGCAACGGCTTGCATACTATACATCCAATTCCTTCCCAGTAATAGATTGTAGTCAAGGGGCGCATCAACCACCTCAACCTCTATCGCAACGGTCTTCCCTCCCAAACGGACTTTAAGAGAAGGAAGTATACCGTGCGGCCTAAATGATCTCCCATCAAAAGCAGTTAACATGGTCGTAGACTTTGACAACTCAGGAGAACCAAGACCCTTCCAACAAGACAAAGACATCACAGGAGCAGCAGCGCCCTCGTCAATCACAGCCCGCTTGACGGTCATATTAAGACATTCCACATGTATCAAAAGGGACACATAATAGGGCAAGCGAGGCTGATGTCCTGCAGTTTCAAATTTGATCATTGAGGAAGAATCATCACCATTCACACCAAGAGCGGAAAGCAAAGCCTTCCTTTGAAACAGACAACTCTGAAGCACCTCCAATGCAGACATCGCACAAGGAGTATGACCCAAGTCCTCGACAACTGAATAGTTCTAGGTGGCTCGAGCATTTGGATTATGCCCTGAGTTCTTAAGTACCCCCTTAGGAATGCGAGGTGCAACTTCAGGTTTATCCGCAGGCTTATCCACCAGTTTGTCAGCCGGTTTCGGAATGCGCAAAGGAGTTCCTGGTGGATCAGGTTCTTTGCCTGGGCTGGGTTGCGACGAAGTATAATCTTTCGCACGCGTCACAACATTCGCAGCACGGACCATATTAATGCACCCATGACCACTAGTCTCAGGTGGATCATCATCACTAGATTGGTCCTGGGACTTCGAGTTCATATTTTGGTTATGCGGTAAAGGGTTTGTTAACACAGCTGGGCCCTGTGCTATGAACTTTGAAGCTTCGTCCATCCTAGGGCACAAGTAAGTGAGGTGATATTCCTTACATAGCTTGCAAGGAAACTTAACCTTACGCTTATTCTGCTTGTCCCCCCCAACATTTTTATTGTTCTTGTCATTATTATTGGCATTTTAATTCTTATTCCCACCCTTCTTATTATTTTTACCCTTCTTACGATTCCGTCCGGGTTGCTGGTTACCCTTCTGGTCCGACGATTGCACAGCATGTACATTCGCCATTTGGGTAGGCTGAGACAAAGACGTAGCTTGTCCCGAGGCAGATTGGTTGGTTGACAACTGAGCTACTTGTTTCGCAACCGAACCTGCAGGTTTTTTACTTGCACAACCCACAATGCCATCGGCATGTGGTCCAGGCTTGACCTTGGGATCAAAACTCAAATGAGGAGTGTTGGGTATAATCTCATATAACAAACCAGACTGAGCATAGATCAAGTCCAGTTCCTGCGCCCTAAATATTTCTTGTTCCTCATTCTGCACTCTGGATGTAGAAACATCCTTCGCTATATACGGAAATAACGATTTGAGGAACCACTCAAGGAGGAATTCCGGTGGTATAAAGGCTTTGATTAATCTCTTCCGTCTACGCCACTCCTGAATATGATCAGAAATATGGGTGGCTTTATCTTGCCGAAATGTCGACAAGAGTTCAGTACCAACATCATATCGTACTGGTAGTTGGAAGTGATTAAGGAAAGTCATTGCAAGATCATTGAACAAAGTAAAGGCACCCCTAGGTAACTCTATATACCATTTCGCCGCAGGCCCTGTGAGGGTGCATTGAAATAGTCTCAAGTGGACTGAGTCCTGATGTAATGAATTGGAAGAGCACCATAGGTGGAATGTCGTAACGTGTTCACTCGGATCCTCTCCTGGTTTGCCTTCGAATTTAGGTATATCCGAAGGAAGCTTGGTAGGGACAGCCGGCCAAGCAGGGTCATGAGCTACAGGATCGTTCGTAAGTCTTGATAAGTCAGGTAAATTAAGTGTTGCGAGGAAAGGGAGCTTCGAATGATTAGGTATTTGGACCACTCCCTGGTTCATATAGGATTGATTACCACCATGACCTTGGCCATAGTGACCTCCTGTAGAAGGAGCAAGTCGACATAAGTCGACTTGAACGAAGACCGACTTAGTCGATCAGCCGACTAAGTCGAGAGACCGACTACGTCGGTCGGCTGAGTAAACACAGTAGTTAGTCTGTTAACTAATAGTCGTGTCGGTTCGGTGAACCGATAGGTAGTTATGATTGTAACTGTTTGTAACCTGTATATTAGGCTGTTGAGCCACACAAGAACGAAGTTCAGTTCTTGGCTTTGTATGATCTATTGAGAATAATATAATCTGTTTATCCTATCTGTTCTTGTCTCTTGCATCTGTGTATATTCTGTATATTTTTGTATGTATTATTGGTAACCTTATGTGATCTCAGAGATTACAACATTGGTTCCGTTGCCGGTAGTACATAACTGGAATATATGCTCACATATGATACCGGAGCAGGAGATCAAGGACTGGTGGGAGCGAAAAAATTGCTAACTATCTACAAAATTACACACGAAGGAACAGATTGACAGTCGCAGAAGCAAAAGCCAGATTTTTCACTGAGACTCACGAAAATTTTGTCGAATCCGTGCCACATCTACTAAAGCGGCTTTTGGATGAGAAAACCGGACAAGACTAAAGAAGAACAGTTACTCCAGAAACTGATCCGAGGAGGACGTACGAATCTCTCGGAGTGGTTCGAAAAGATAGCCGACGACTTCTGTGAGGAACAAGCAGTCGAAGACAGGAATTCTGTGGAAACCGTCCGACAGAAATTTTTCACAGAATTTATTGATCAATTCTTGTGTTCCTTGCCGGATTTACTGTTCAAGTTTTTAATAGAGAAAGGAGCAGGGCACATTGTTGAACCTCGACCTCTATTACGTGAACCACCCTCCAACACTAACTGGGCGGAGAAGCAGAAGCAGTGGGAAAAATTCATTGCTGAAAGGGAGTGGGAATACTTCCTGAGTAAGTAGACACCATCCGAGCTTTCTAAAAAGCATCGGGGAGGCCATGGGGGGGTAGCTGGTCGTGTGTCGGACCTAGAGCATAGTGGATCCTAGTCGACCAGAGTCATAGTCTCCAGTAATGCATAATCGACCGAAGAGGAACTGAAGGCATAGTATTGTACTACAGTATGTCAGACATTAAGAGAATCGAAAGGGATGAAAGACAGAAGAAAAGGGAATCTAGACGAGAAAGGGCCGCCGAGCTGCAGCAAAACCCTAGGGAGACCGACCATGATGAAGTACCGCCAGAGTCGGGTCATGACCGACGCAGAGAAGGTGAAGAAGAAGAGGCGTCCCCTGAAGATGATGAAATGTGGATAGAGCATCCAGAATCTCTCCAACTAATTATTCCCGACGAAGGAGTAACCCTTTCCACAGTAAGTCCGCGTACCAGAATACAAACTATTATTGAAGATGACCTTCGACTAACAGCTGGCGACATTACACTCTGGAGCCGACTAGGCGATGAACCATACCCGGGTCGACATCTCGTCATACGTCGACCGATCGAAGGTAACTGGGTGACCTTTCAAACGGCACCTTCCTTTCGAAGTATCCACTTGCTCCTGCCGACACATGAAGGAGCACCCCCCCTGCCACACACAACTTCAGAAGATACACACGAGTCAGACCTGAGCACACAAAGTGACAGTGGGTCATTAAGAAGACAAATTATCAACAATCTGCTCTTCGATGAGAAAGATTCGACACCTGACGGAAGCACAAGTTCCGTCGACCAAAACCCCATCGTCACCTCGACAGATTCGAATGACTCAACAACCCCACCCCTTACAACACCACCTCCTCTACCTCCACCTCCTCCTCCGACATCATCAGAGAGTAGTGACAGTGACTCCGACATGGGTCACAGATCTGCTCAGATTCCCCTTTATGAGGGTGACGAAGACCCCAGACGACACTGGTTTGTCTGCGAGTCGATATGGGAGGCTAACAAAGTAATAGAAGAAGACCGACAGATAGCCCAGTTCGCAGGAGCCCTTCAGAAAAGAGCTCTCACATGGTATATGACATTTACTGAAAGGCAACCTAAAGCAACAAAATCAGAGATAAAGGCGCAATTCCTATCATTTTTCAAGACTCTAGACGCTAAACACCTGGCAGCTAAGAAGCTGAAGACGACCCAACAGAAGCCAAGAGAAACAGTCCGCGATTACAATAAACAATGGAAGGATCTATTGAGTCAGTTGGACTACGTCATCAACGAACAATTACTCATTCAATGGTTCCTTGCAGGACTTTCACAGAAAATTTGCCGACACATCAGTCTGGAGACCTTCAAGTCGTACGAAGATGCGTTGACAAAAGAATTGTAGGTCGAAATGGATGAAGACATACCTGCCTTCCCGACTGACCACCGCTTGGAAGAACAGCTGGAAAATATGCAGAAGTCCCTGAAAGAGCTCACACTTAAGAACCAAGACATCTGATGTACTAACTGTTCAACAACCGGACATACAAAAGATAACTGTCGACAGCAATTCAGTCGACAAGATGTCCGTTTTGTACAGACAAAGGCGTTTTGCGACATCTGCCAGGAATGAGGATACCATTCCACCGCCGACTGTCCTTACAATATGAAGAATGGCAAAGCTTCCTGGTGTGCTATATGCGAAACAACAAATCACAACATGGCCGACTGCCATCTTAACCTCAAAAATAGACAAAACTACCAGGCCGTCTACCAGACTACTGCTGTAGCACAGAACACAGAGCAGAACAATAATAATAATCAGAATGGGCAACGAAATGATGGCCGACACTACGACCGTTGGAATGACAATCGACGACCAGGGTTTGGAAGAACAGGTCGATTCGTTGGGAATCGAGAAATACGAAGTCATAGACCTACTCAATGCTTTATTTGTTACAAAGAGGGGCACAAATGCGTAGACTGTCCATACAAGGACAGGACTGATCTTAAATTTTGTACACATTGTGGGGTAGGCGATCACTCCTTGGAGGATTTCCCTACAATGTTGGAAAAAAATAGTAATAAAAAGAATGTTAATGTCTTGTCTTGTGTCCAGAAGAATGATGTCATAACTACTAATAATTTGCACATCGTCACTCGACAAGGCACTAAAACCGGGCCTGATAATCCTCAGATTAGTAAGATCACACACACAAATACATACCCTGACCCTTGCAAGGAAAAACACACATATCAGGAAGCCACAAACATATTTGCAAACCTTGCACAGCACGAAGACGTTAGTCACAGTTAACACGACTCGACCCAGCACTTAACCCATCTCATTCAAACAGATAAATCTGTCGGTCAGTTCATTGATTTATTGCATCAAATCAAAAGCACTAACCCTGAGAAAC